>JAUMHB010088697.1:15751-48168 GCA_032359685.1 Pittosporum tobira
CCTCCCCCTTACTGCTGCTGATCTCCTCCCCCTTACTGCCCCTAAACAATTTTTTCATTTCTTAATATTTGATAACATAGTTTAACATATGTATAAGAAGAGCAACATGGGGAGAAAGAGATGGAAATTTCTCCCCTGGTGCGTCTCTCCTGCTTTTAATTTAATTTTCTAGAAGTACTTGCTAGTTTCCTGTTTGATAATAATGAAGTGACAGGTTGGGGTTTCCATAGATCTCAGCTTTCATTGGCATCTATGATCCATATCACATTATACTTGTGATCGTCAAATAAGTTCCTGGAGGCAACAATTGTGAAAATCTTTGTGTTCAGGTCGCTCTCTCAAATCAGTTTTGATTGATCTAATTTCTTTATATAGAGGAGTTTTTAGGAATTTTAATTGTAAATTGTGGATCAGTATCTATTGATTGTTTTGTTGGTACCTAGAAGATGGAAATTAAAGTCGTTCTGCCTGGCCCATTTGCTGTTTATATTACACATTTACTTTGTGGTTAATGATGCATTCCCAGTCTTGCTTGATAAGATCTCTGCAGTCTTGAATCAGATCACCATAGAGGTTTTCTTCCACATTTGTGTTCGTGATTAGGTTTATAGCAGCATCTGAATCCAATTCGAGAATGACCTTCTTGAATCCCTTAACCCATGCCAGAAGAAGCCTTTGACTCACGGCTGCCAATTCAGCCACTGTATTTGTGCAGGCTCCAACCTGCCCCCGTAAAACCCCCAATCCACTCGCCCATATCACCCCGAATTAGTGCCCCCATACCTTTATGTTACACATTTACACCCTCGAGTAAGCATCACCCCCATGTTCATTTAGCTTGTCCTATACGGTTTTCCTCGTTAATTGTGCAAACAGAACTTCCAGTTTGTGTGTTGGGGCGGCCATACTCGTATTACATACACCATTTTTACGATTTAAGTTTCCGGGTATTCATTGTGTTAGCATGTTAATCAATTGTGAATCAGATTAAAAAATGACCGTGCTACATAAAACTGAAACAAATACACTGTTAGAGTTGGAATCTGGATGTGTTTGAGTGAGCTGATAATAATGTTTAAACAATGTGCTCAAATTTGTTTATATGAAAAATTGTGCAAGTGTGGCAGATGCCATCTTGTTATATGCAAAATAACAATAGCAACTTCCTTAGAATGGAATACTCCATAAATGGGATTCATTGATTATCCCTAAAATTGTAGCGTCCACCTTCAAACAGAAAACCTTTAAGCAAAACAGAAACGGATTGTGAACTATGATGTGGTGTGGGAAAAATCCTCTCCTTGAGAGTAGTACCCAAGGCCTCTAGCTTACTAAACGGGTGCTCTAACCAACTGAACTACGAGAGTATATTGTGGTCATTATTCAACACGTTTTATTTAACTAGGCACTTGTGTCTTGCCAGTCAAAAACTAATTTGTTAGTTTTGGATCAAGAATATAACTTTCTCGTTATGATTGGCCCCAGGAACAAGCATAAGATTGCATTACGTGCCCAGGATGCTTAATTCAACTGAGCAAATTCGTACTAAACTTCTCACACCTAAAATCTATTACTATAATGTTTCATGCAGTAAACTTTCCTTAAGATATGTAGTTACTGATTAATTTTACAATCAATAGTGGTATTTTTCAACATGGGCCCTTGTGCATTTTTTAATGAGAAAAAGCAGATTAAAAAGCAAGAAAATTCTTCAAGGTCATTTTCAAAATTTTCAGGTGCACATAGCCCGTTAATAGAAATGTAACTATATTTTGTGCATTTCCACTCGGGCTATAAGTCTCAGAAAATTTGGTCTCCAGCTCCTCAGAAAACTCTTCCAACACATTCAAGAGCCAACGATTAATAACCACCCTGTCGTTAGACAAAGCAAATATTGCAAAATCAGCATGCATTCTCCATTGTGCCTCACAAGTCTCAACACACTTCGGAAATAATGGCCTATGCGTACACAATATGAGCTGAATTATACAATTCCAGGGTTAGGTTCTGGAAAAGTATAGATTCTCCGACAATTACATTTTAGTCATTGAAATTGAAATAGAATCCTCAGACCAGTATAGTTATTAAGCATCGAAGAGCTGCAGTAAATATATCTAACTGTATATCCTGATTTCTTCGCCATCCAATCCAGCAAGCAAATCCATCGTGAATTAAAATGTTGCAGAATATTTGGAACATGACGCATTAGTCTCCTGCAAAAATCATCCCAATCTTGCTTCCCTCTGTAGTACCTAGAATAGTTCAAGAATGAAAAGAAAGCCGAATGAGGAAAACCCATGTACCCAGGTAGAAAAAACATAGGCAGAAACACATCATCTGCAAATTGAAGATATTCCGGGAGTATATACTAAACAATTTTTCTTCTTCAGTTATACAAGTAAAATGTAAGTATATAACATCAAGTATTCCAACGAAACAAATTAGTAAGATTTATATTCAGCTATGCATTCGCAAGAAAAATTGTCCCCGAGTTTTACTTGTGCCCTCAAATCAACATATATTAATTATTTAGAACTTTAGAAATAAATGCACCAGCCATATTATTTGAATAAAGTACCATGGAGAATCATGTTTGGTAAAGACTGAATTTGAAAATAAAGTATAAACCTCTTCAGCAAATTTTATCAAAATTGTTGTCCGAGGTCGTTGCTGCCCCTCTACAGGCACAAAATGAGCTGTTACTACAGCCGGGAAACCTGCACCCTCCAGAACACCCTGGAAAGAGAAAAAAAAAAAAAGATCCATATGAGCATCAAAATAAAAAATGATGAAGAATCAAAGCAAACACAATACGCACCCTTACTATTCCAGCAACAAATGCCCCACAATTGAACGTTCCCATGTCTTTAGGTATTGAAATAAACCTTCATAAAAAACAGTACATATTACACATTTACTGAGCTACTAAAAAGTAAATTATAAGAGAGAGAACCACAACATGAAAAACAGAAAAATGGAATGTGGTTACCTATTGACAAGGAGCTCCTTTTCACTAATCATGTATTCATCTTCATGTTCAGTACCTTTTTCAAGTGAGTCAGCTACCTAGCATCATATAAAGGAGGGGGAGTCAGATCATCACGAATTTTGAGAATCTCAACATAAATAGCTTGGCAAACATAGAAAGAAATGTAAATAATCACTGCCTTGACTGGTCAATCATGTCTGATATAGCAAGCAGTAACACAGCAATTTTTGACGATATGAAAGTGATCTTTAAGCTTAAATGTGTGATTACAACAGAACCACTGGTCAAGTACACCGTTTTACTTTATATATACATAATCAGTAAAATTACAGATATATCGTAACACTAAAACATCATTTAAATTGTACTTGTCAGAGCAACTCCACTTAGATCAGCAGGAAAGAAAGGGGCGAACTGAATAGCGTAGGAAAATGAGTGAACACCAGTAAAAGAACGGATAGATGGAACGAACCACAATAATTAAAGGTGTGATAAGGAAAGGGAAGAAAGCTATATTTTATTTCAATTTACTTTACACTTTTCACAATTCATACAGATACAAACATATTAAGAATAATAGAGTTTCACTGAAGTTCCTTCCAAAGGAAACAAAATGTGAGCTTAGAAGAATTAATGACCACTCCTGCATCATCACTTTTACTCTTACATTTCGCCTCACGTGCCAACCAGACAAATGGTAAGAAATTTTTAATCACCTTCTCTCTTCTTTCCCCTCTATTGCTTCAACAATTTTTTTCTAAGGTCTCACTCCCTGTGCTCAGGAGTATAAACTCTCGTGCCACACACTCTGCCTTCATACATGGAGCGAGCTTTTGGGAGACTTGGCAATTGTTTGGGCCGAATTCTCGTAGAACATTATTATGTTAGCCTGAGACGTTATTCACTAGTTGGGGAGGTTCTCACTTAGGGAACATGCAAAGTAAGAGATAGATAGTAAATAGAGGTGAGGCTGAGTAGTTTTTGAAAAGAGATGCACACAAAAGAAAAGAAATAACTAAATAAAGAAATGAGATGTTGAAGAAAAAAATATACAAACCTTTCCAAACAACACCTTCCATACTGTACTGTGCACAAAAGACAGAATACCCAATAATCGTGTCTCCCTTCTGTTTCCCTGTTGCATCAGAAAATGTCAGTACATTGTTAAAAGTGATGATTATCGAATCATCACACATAGAAGCAGAACACGTCAGGCGCAGCAATAGAACCAGACCACATCAGCCCCAAGCCAAATAAGTTGGCACATAGGAATAAAATTTCAGGTACAGTGTTAGCAGAGAACGTCATCTAAGACATTTAAGTCAAATAAGGAAATTGCATAGTCATAAACTTTGAATGTCAAATTTGGCACAATGAAAATAGAAATAAAACTAAGTTCATCACAAGAAATTTCACCAGCAATTGGTATGATAATTCAATGTAATAGAATTTAGACCAAAAATAAAAGTAAATTGTTATATATACTTATTGAAAAAAGCAAAATGTTTATTGTTATCATATAAAAGGGCATTTGGTGCTAAGATATATTTTCAAGAATGATGCAGGGAACCATTGTAGCTTAATACCTTCTCTCTGTGGCAAAGAAGTTCCAAAACCCGTGCCCCAACAGCATATCCCGCATCCTCCAATCTGTCCCACACCCAATTACATCATTTAAATTATATATCACACTACATAATGTATTTGTCAAGTGAATCCATAACATGGTTATTTTCAACTCAAACAGGATCTAGAATCAAAGATGTCTGGCTTGTGTAAAAGGCCAACTTTTACAAGTTACAGGAAAACCAATGCCTCAGCTAATTTGTAAATACACTCTGTAATATGGGTAACAATAGTCTTGTTTATAGTCTTATTTTGAGTACATAACTGCGTATGCATTTTGAAATATAAATCAGAAACTGATAAATATTTGAAAATAATGTACCAAAAAAAGATAAATATTTGAAAATAAAATGATCACCTCCGCTCTAATTCAGCAATGTTGTCAACTTGGGTCTGATTGTATTGAACAAGCTCCGAAAACAAGAACGCAAATGCACTTAAACTTACCTGCAACAAAACATTGCCAAAATCAAGCACAAATAAGTATCTTATGGGTCTCCCTTCAAATTTTCTCCCAATTTACAATTAAATCCATTCTTCATTTGGCTTCCAATAATAAATTAATCATAAATTTCATTACTATTTTACCAATAAGATCTGAAATAAAGAGTCTTTGAGTAGTAGGGGTGGTACCTCTTGTTTGCCCTTGCTAACGGGTTTGTCGAGGACATTGGCATATTGCTTCATCTTTCCAACTCCGATCATCCTCTCCCTGTCTCTGTTTCTCTCTCTATCTCTCTCCGACTCTGCGTTAGAAAGACCGTAATTTTTACTGCTACGGTATTCAGCAGACGCGGATTTGTAAAAAATCTTAACCGCGAGTTATCCGGGGTTTTTCGTGTAAATCTCAGTGTTTCGTAAAATAGCTTATTTACTCTTTTTAATTTTTTACTACTCCCCTGTTTGTTTGTTTTTAATAAATAGATTCTATTTATATTTATTACGCAAAAATAGTATATTTTATTTTTCAAATTTCTTTTGTGGAATTTAATTTAAATATTAAGGTTTTTTAAAAAAATAAGATTAATACTTTTATAATATTATATAATTACAACTATTAAAGTAAATTAATTTAAATATTATAATTGGAAATGAAAAAAAAGAAAGAAAGAAAGTGTGAGAACCATGGGTCTCAATAAAAGGTGGGAATTTCAGATATTATTTTCAAAAAATTTTTCTAGTATATTAAACAAATAAAAAAATATATTCTCCTTGTTTTAAACAATATATTCTAAATATACTTTTGACATGAAGTGAAAATAAATAAAATAAAGAGGAGATGTTACATTAAATTTCAACTTTATCCGTAATCATGAATTCATACAAAGACACTAGTGAATTTAGACTTTGGCAAAATGTGGCCAAGCTCACGGTTTGTCCCGCTCTCCCACTAAATAAATGGGCTTTAGGCTAATATTTTGGATTAAAAAAATTATTTTAGTTTGGTTCTCTCGGTCGGTTCAATTATTATTATTATTATTATTATTGATTTCATATATTTAGTGTGTGATTATTTAAGTTTGTCACTAAAATATATAGAATTATAAAGTTAGTTTTATAGCACAAATAATTATTTTATTTTATTTTAAATTTATACTTTGTACAAAATTTTAAAATTATATAAAAATATAATTGAAGACCAATAATTTATTAAAGAGAGATAATAATATTTTATACATTTGAACACAAAGCGAAGGAACATATATTTAGTCTAAGAGGAACACTGGTTAAATTTTCACTTTTTACTTTTTTCTGGTACAAATATTTTTACTCATAATAGATTATCTTCTTTAGTTAGCAGCTATGTTCATGTATTTATGGATTGTCAATATTCTATAAGAAGTCTTTGATCACTTTATTTTTTTAATAATTTTTTTAATTTTAGATTAATATTTAGAAAATTAATTATGATATTGGTTTCTCTTATTTTGTTGATCCATATTTTTTAAGTGCACAAAATTTATAAAAAAATAAAAAACTCCCAACCCGCCTTAACTTGAGTATGAGATTATAAATTTAGACAAAAACAAACAAAATTAGCTCATTATAATTTAGCCTGACTCATTTGGGCCAAGACCACGCGTTTGATAGGTCTACTGGTGATTATTTATGTTATTTAAAAAACAGTAAACTTTACTCAAATACAATTTTAAATGCAAATTAGTTTTTATTTATCTTTTATATTATGTGCTTAAGACATTTTTTTTATAGCAAATTTTATTTAAATTTAATTTTGTGACTACTGGAGTTTACTTACGAAACTAATAATTCATATATATAAATACATTTTTATATATTTTTTAAAATATATTTTATAAAAAGAGTTCTAAAAAAATATTACTGTATTTATTTTAAAATTAAAAATATTTATAACTTTGAATTCACAAAGGTATTACAATGAAAGAAGTTTGAAAATTTAAAAATTTATATAATAACTTAAATTATAAAACTCCAAAATTTTAATTTAATAAAATTTAAAATTATTAGTAGTTTTTAAACAAAAAGAGTATTTCTTAAAAACTTTCTGAAAAAATATTCTTCACTTGGATTCGGGTATTTGAGCTAATTGGTAAGTAGGTAACCAGAATTTCTTCCGAGTTCCACAACCGCGACTCAGTACTAGTAACAGCAAACGACTTCGACAATATTCGTCATATATATAATCATACATCACAAACCTCAAAACCCTCGTCCCCCAATTATCTATATTCACCCATGGAAGACGATGACGAGTTCGGGGATCTGTACACCGATGTCGTCGCACCCGTTACGACATCGTCTGCTCCCCACACAGCTCCCATACAAACCACCGCAGCTGCCTCAATCAGCCGTCCGATCGACAGCGACGACGAAGAGATTCTCTTCGGAGCTCCCAATTCCAACCACAGAAGTTTCGGCCCCAATCAACCCGATTCTAATCGGGATTTGAACAAAGGAGCGATCAAGAATGAGAATTTAAGTATGAAGTTGGATGAATCGAAGGCGCCGGCTAGGGTTTTGGAGAGTGGCGGTGAGGTGAAAGTACTGGATAACCAGAAAAGCGGCTTTGAAGATCCAAATTTTATGGATGAGTCTGAGATTAATTTTATTGTAGACGAGGGAGATGATGTTTTGAGGAGTAGAAGTAATAATTTTGATGTACAAGAGGTTAATATTGGGATTGGAGATTCAATGATTCCAGGACTATTGATTCCAGGTGTTTCTGATTCTGCTAGTAAGGGTAAAGATGCTGATTTTGGTGAAGGGGATGATTGGGATAGTGACAGTGAGGATGATTTGCAAATTGTATTGAATGATAACAATCACGGACCAATGGCTATGGATCGCGATGAGGATGAAGACGGTGATCCATTGGTTATTGTTGCTGATAGCGATCCTAATCATCAGCAGATCGAGGAGCAAGTCTGGGGTGAAGATGCAGCAGCTCAGGGTGGAGATGGAGACAGAAAAGACTTGGGTGATGGCTCGACGAGAGTAAATGGAGTAGGGCAACCCCTGAAGACTGCCTATGGGTATCATCATCAGTTTCATTCTCATTCTCAGTTTAAGGTCAGTGTACATGTGGGGTATCTGTGTTCTTGAAATGTAAATTATGTATAGTAGATATGATTTTTGTACATGTGTAATGATGAAAATGGTGTGTATTTGTTTTTCTATATGTTGAATAGAAGAACTGATCACAGAAGGTTGGTATATACCTTGTAGTTTGTACCAATGGCTTTTATATTATCAATGAGAATTATATACCTTTTTATTTTGTGTGCCAATGCATTATTATGTTGACACTTGATACTGATTATAAATTGATGCTAGACCCTTTGGTCTATAGTGAAGTTGTTTGGTTCTTGAAACTAACTTACTATTATAAGTAGTTATGACTGTGAAGATTAGTAACAATTTTGATAAGTTAATTAGTAGATAGTTTCATATTTGGAAGCCCCTAACGGGTTAGAAAGCTGTGACATAAAGTATCCAAGAGAATGGGAAGATGCATCAGTAAACTCCATTGTGATTCGGAAGATACCTGAAAGCATCTGCAAAAGAAGTCTTACAATCTAATCCCTCATAGCAGCTGATAAAAAGAAACTTTGTGCCCCCAAACATACCAGATGCCAAGGGGAGAGATTTGAAGAAGACATGCATGAGAAGAATTACTGGATGCTTCAACGCCTTGGTGTTCTTTAGTGTTTGTTCTGCTTCAATTAAAACAACCCTTTAAAGTGCTTCTTCCATGACATAACAATTACAAAAGGCTTAAGGTCATCTGCAACAGATCAATTATATGAGGCAGATATTATGAGATGCTTGTTTAATATTCGAACATTTTATAATGTAACTGATATTTGTTCTAATTAAAGAGAATACGCACAAACTAATTAGATATCCTGTAGATTTTGTTTATACTTGTAGCTAAGAAGTTTCTCCATTTATTGCTGGCTTATGACAACTATTTTCATTGTTACCTTTTTATTTCTTAATTTTGGTATCAATTGCTTTCTGTTTTGCAACTTTTGTAGTACGTAAGACCTGGGGCAGCCCCAATACCTGGAGCAACTCCTGCAGCCTCTGGAGTACCACCAGGCCAAGTTCGTCCACCTGTCAGCATGGGACCTACCCTTGGTCGCGGCAGAGGTGACTGGCGTGCACCAGGAATGTATAATGCCCCTCCTATTACAAAAAGTTTTCAGCCGGGTTATGGGATGCCTGCTTGGGGCAACAATGCATCAGGACATGGTGTTGGCAGAGGACTGGATTTTACACTTCCATCTCACAAGTAATCTTCACATACTTATTATCTTTTTTGGTTTTATTATGGACTCAGTTTTATTATCTATTGCAGGAATTATGTGTCAACATTATATAAAATGTTTATATATATGATTTTTCATTTGAATATCTAAGTTTTATGAATGATATTACATTGTTTAGGACTATATTTGAAGTTGACATCAATGGTTTTGAGGAAAAACCTTGGAGGCTCCCTGGTATTGATATATCAGATTTTTTCAACTTTGGTCTAGCTGAGGAAAGCTGGAAAGACTATGGTAAACAGCTGGTGAGTGGTAAATGATATCATTAACCTTCTATATTTAGCAGCTTATGCAAAACTGCTCTGAGGTTCTGGATTTCTAAAACTCAACCCTGCAGGAACAACACCGCCTGGAGGGAACTATGCAAAGCAAAATTCGTGTCTACGAAAGTGGGAGGACAGAACAGGTAAATTGTCACAATGGAGTTATTTTGTACCATATATATAGATATATATTCATGCATATTGCTCGCAATAGTTGTATAAAGTTGGGCAATTTTTATTCTCATGTATACCCCCAATCTGGTTTAAGGAGTATGATCCAGACATGCCCCCAGAGCTGGCAGCAGCAGCAGGTGGTATTCACGATGTTTCATCAGAGAGCGCTAATCTTGGAAAAGCAGATGCTCGACAGAGTGATCTAGCAAAGGGATCTATGGTTGCACGGCAACAATTAGTACGTACTTTGTTTTGAATTCTAGTTTTTCTTGCTTAAGATTCCTTTCACCATGATTTGATCCAGATAAATATATTTGTGCCAATCCTAGCCCATTTTTTCTTTAGCCAGGCCAAATTTTCCTTTTTCATATAGATTTCGTATGTATCCAATTATCCATCCCTTCATAGTAAATATGTCCCGGAGAGCTTTGATTAAACAATAACAATAAGAAGGTTAACAACTTTTAAGTATGTCGAATAATAATGTTCGGTATATCCGTGGACTCACTGGTTTTATCTGACTGACTTACTCTACTAGCCAACTGGGAGAGCAATTCCAGTGGAAACCAGTAATGGTGAAAGGCTCCCGTCCATAGATACCCGCCTTCCAAGGATTCGTGATTTAGATGCTATCATTGAGGTTAGTATTATTTAAATCCTATATTTTAAACGTATGATCTCAGTGACACTCGGTTGATGATGTTACTTGGCAAACAGATTGTGTTGCAGGATTCTGGTGATAGTGATTCCATTGCTGAGGTGCCAGACAATGATGATACCTTGAGAGAGGAGGATCTCAAAGGGGGGGACGGTGCACAGGAAGACACTGAGGTTTTGGATGATAGCGTGCCAAAAGCTTGCAGTGACCAGAAGAGGGAGGAGCTTGTGGGGGGAAGAAAAACACCATTAAATTCGCCTTCTGTGTCAGAAGCTCCTCCTCCTACTCAGAAGTATCGTTCTGATTCTAAGGAGCAGACCCTTCCTGTTTATCATCGTGGTCGCAGTTCCTGTGGCATCCCTCGGGACGACAGGTATGATGGATCTAACCCTTCACACATGTCCTTGATCTGCTTTCTAATTTATTGACTTTTTAAACAATTTCCCTGTTGGTTTGATACATTTGAGGTTGTTTAAAAAATCACTGCTTTTATTCTATGTATTTAACGCAACATTGCATTTGACTGTGTAGAAACGTTTTCAGTTTTATTTATCTCTTGTTAACCCCAGGCGGACAAAAGGAAGTGTACGTCAGAGATCCCTTAGTATAACCCGTAGCGGAAGTACAGAAGATAAAAAATGTCCTAATGATAATCACAAGGATGAATCTGCTGAACAGGATTTTGAACATGAAGAGGCCATGGCTACAGAGCTTGTGCAGCCTGATGGAAGCTCTTCTGAAATGAGAAGTGAGGAAATCAATTTGAATATGGCAGCCATGGCGGATGATAATACCCTCAAAGATGATGAAAATGTAGTAATAATGCAGCATTCTTTGAAAAAATCCAAACTAGGTTCCGAGGTTGTTGAACAACAGCCATCTTGTTTGGATGATATTGATGATGAAGGCGAGGGTGAGGACTCAAAAGCTGCAAAAAGTAGTAGCGAAAACAGCAAAGCGAGGTCAGGAGGAAGCCACAGCAGAGATTATCATCAGAATTCGCAAGATGGTGGTGTTGAGGATGAGGTTGTCCAAGATGGCCGTTCTACTCAGATCGGTAAGAGACTCCTCAATGAAGATAATAAGCATAGTGCCCGAAGTAAAGGTCGCGAAGAGAGGAAAGAGATAGATAGAGACCGCATGGTAGTGAAAGGGAAGATAGAGGACTCCTCTTATCATCATCGTAAAAACTGGGATTCTTCTAATTTGGCAACCATTCATCACTCGCACAAAACAGAGATTAGTGGTCGACATAAGGAGAGTGATAATAATTCTGATGGAGGAGCCTGGGAATTGAACGATGAGGATCATCTGCATGGCAGAAGGAAGAGAGATCGTGGTGGTGATGGATTGGGTGGATCCAGTTACCGGACTACTAATAAGGTAAGAGAACATGAGAGGAGTAGTGATATAGATGAACATCATCATCAATTAAGAAAACAACAGTTGGACAATGGTGGTGGTAGTTGGAGGGGTGGTCATGATATGGGGAGAGCATCGCGACACAGGGATAGGGATGATAATAATTTCAAGACTCGAATTGTTGAGAATTTTGATGATCCACATGGCAAAAGAAGGAAAGAAGAGGGGCAACAATTAAAGAGGAGGGATCATCATGGCGAAAAGGAAGAACTCCTCCTGCAGGCAGTCCATAGAGAGCACACCACTGGTCGTCGAAAGAGAGAAAGAGATGAAATAATAGAGCTGCAGCGAAAGAGAGAGGATGACATGGCAACAAGACTTAGAAATGATGAGGCCTGGCTCCAGAGGGATAGGGTGGTTGATAGGCAGAGGGAGCGCAACGAGTGGCAGCAGAGGCTTAAACAGTCGCGTGAAGAACTTACAATATCCAAAAGAGAAAGACAAGATGTGCGGGGCCGAGCTGCAGAAGGGAAATCATGGGGTAGCCATTCTAGAGGGGGGAAGGATGACCTTAAAGGCTCATCTGATAGAGTAGAGTACCACTTGAAAGATCCACTTGAAAGGCGGCAGAGCGAGCGGTATGGTGACCAGGTTAAGAGGCAGGACCGTACGGAGAATGAAAGTCTATCACATCGTATTAGGGGAAGTGAGGATGTGGTCTATTCGCGTGGAAACCAACTCAATAAAGATGAAAGAAGATCCAGGCAGGAAAGACCAAGTACTAGAAATGATCGTGATGCTGTCAACGCTGCTTCTGATATCAGTAATAGACCCCCTGAGAAAAAATATAAAGAAAACAACACTAGGAAGAAGAGTAAAGAGTCCGAGGTTGATCAGAGGATTCAAGAAGTTCACAGCAGTCAGATAAGTGATCGGGTATGTTACCTATCTGGCACTATTATAACATGACACACTTAGAAGGGAAAATACCTTCCCCAAAATTTCAGTTGTCGAAATTAGTTACTACTATGTCTTTATGTGCTCTGTTACAATGAGTTCCGCATGTATGTTACATTTGTAGCACAATGTCTTTATGGCTAAGTCAACATTTCTCGACCACATATGTTTAGATTGTATACCTGAGTTAATGATTGATACCGATTGACCGACGTGTAACTTTCTATTATTAGAACTATTAGTTGGGTAGCTATACCTCTTTCCAGGTCGTCTAGGTAAAATGAGGTTTTATTTGGGTCAGTGGTCTGTTTTTGCGATGTTTTCGGTGAGTTTGCAGGGTATTATGGATTTAGGTTCCTTTAGTTCTCCCTTGTGTTGGTAGAGAGTGGGTACATGTTATTGGATCCATTGGTTTTCAGCGATAGTTTATAGGATTCTTTAGCTTATTATGCCATATCCTTTTAGTTGGGTTCTTGATAATATTACTAATTACTGATTTAGAATTTAGATTACCTGATCTTTTTCCTCAATGATTGTTTAGGTGAGGGCGAGAGGCACGATTGAGCAAGGAAGTGGTGAGCACGCAATCCCTGTGGATCGCCATTCTTCCAGGAAACACAAGGAAGTAGTAGATGCGGCTTCTTCAGATGATGAGCACCAAGATTCAAGGAAAGGGCGTTCCAAATTGGAACGTTGGACAAGCCACAAGGAGAATGATTTCAGTATAAGCAGTACTACTAAATCATCATCTTCATTAGACGCGAAAGAGATTGGTCATAAAAAGGGTGGGACTTCCTTAAATAAAGTACCGGATGAATCTTCAAAGAAAGCGGAAATTATTCAGGGCCCATATCCCATGTCCGATGAGAAAGATGTTGAAGTGAAACCGAGGGAGGATAGGCACTTGGACACTGTTTTAAAGTTGAAGAAGCGAAGTGAACGCTTCAATCTTCCAATGCCAATTGAGAAAGAGGCCGTAGCTGTCAAACGGGTGGAAAATGAGCCGGTGCCTCCAGTTCAAACCGAAACCCGCACGGATTTAGAGATTAAACAGGGGAGACCGCCAAGAAAACGCAGGTGGACCAGCAACTAGTGGCCAGGAGCCTGGTTTCACCATGCAACAATTTTATGCTTCTGGAGGGGGACATCTGCTCGATAATTTCCTTTCCTAAATTTAATACCGTTTGTGATATACTTGCAAGGTTTTGTAACCATGTTGTATCTATTTATTATTTTCTGGAAATTGTATGTATGTACCATACAACAAATGTAACACTATTGTGGCCATTGGTGGTGGCATAGAAAATTGTTTAGATGTAGACAAACATTGCATATTAGTGTATTATTAAAAAGATAATTGCATCTTAGAGGTGAAGCAGAGGTGGTGACTGGTGACCAAAGCGAAAGAGTTGACTTTGAATGAAGGCTGCTGCCCTGAGAGGGTTCTATGCTGCTGGCTTCTTCACACGGTAATTTCTGAAATTCTGGAGTAACTTTTTTAATCGTAGATTGAATGGATGACCTGAGCTCTCAGCCAATTTTTTTACTGAAGGTGTGAAGCTTGCGAGTCCATTTATTTTGGTGGCATTCGTAGTTTTCTTATGAATAGAAAGAGTGATAGTAGTGATGGAATAGAAGTGGAATAAAATTATACTAAAAATAAATGAAAATATATTTCTGAGACTTTCTTCCCAACGATTATTATGCTGGATGGTTTGGAATTAATCAGCTATGCTGATATCATGGTTGCCTTTTTTTTTTTTTTTTGGGGGGGAAAACCCGCGAAAGCTTCATACTTTGGTCGTTCAACCCGTATGGTCCGTTCCGTGTTAGATTAGATATTGGATTAGATATGATGAGCTTAGAGGACTGAACATATCAACAACAGAAGGCATTACATTGAGCATAATTGTCAAACTTTTATTAGTCATGTGAGTTGGCTATCAGTTCGTTTTAAATTAAGTATTAAACGATTTGACTCTTCTTACGAATTATATTAGTACTATGAGTTGAAGTACAAGTTGAAATAAAACGAGTTAAATTCAAATAAATAAAAATAAAAAGATTTTAAACATCTAAATAGTTTATAGAATAAATAAAACAAAAGAAATTCAGTCCTCGAAAGGGCAGGGAGGCCTGCAAAGGGGTAGGCAAGGAGTTGAACGACAGAGCAAGCCATTCCTGTATAAAAAATATTTCAACTTTTGGGATGGAGAACTCTTAGTAGAGTTATCTCTTATTAATTGTTGATTTTTTAATAATATTTTCGATTGCTTTAATTATGTTTTACTTAATTCTATGTTTTTTTCTTACATGTTTAATCTTTATCATTTATAACATTAATTTCTTTAATGAATTTTTATTTGTGTCTAAACTCTTTCAAATGACGAGTCGACGTAAAAATTTAAAACTCAAATCACGTCAAATTACGAGTTGACAACTTTGAAATTAAGTTATTTTATTTTACTCCGTGTTTTTTTTTTGTTGGGAGGAATCAAATCGAACAAGGGCTGCACGTCTAACGTAGAAGCTAGAAATAGTTCTTTTAATCCTTTGATGAGTTGCCAAACTATAAACAATTTTGTCCAAAAAATAGCAAAAATGCAAACAGAAAATATAAACCAATTCGAAAAAGAGTTTTTACGTGATTATACTCTTATATATATATATATAGGAATGCCTTCTCTAAGGCATCCTTAGATAACATTTTCTAAGACCATTTAACAAAAGTACATAGTTTTGTTAATTATTTAATCTAGTTTTTATTATCTTTATATAATTCAAAATTATCACAATTGTATTAAATAAATTTATATAATTTTTAAATTTAAAAATATTAAAAGTCAAAATTTTAAAGTTAATAATATTATTATATTTTAGAATAAAGGGAGTAAGACAATACAAACACATAAAAAAGGAAACTGGATGCTTCTGCCAGGCATGGCAAAGCATTTCCATTAGAGACTCTGAAATTCCTGTTCATAATGCTAAATTGGACCATAAAAGTAAATCTTATTCTACGAGACACTGAAACTTTCCCTTTCTAGAGTAACCAATCATTGACTAACAAAGAATGGAAAACTAAGGAAACAAGGCTGAATTAATTTAGGGCATGGCTTAAAAAAATCATGGATAGAAAAGCTAACAAAACCTTCATATCCTGTTCTCACTATGGTGACCATTTCCTTCTTCAGTCTTTTTTTAATTTTTTTGTTTTTTACTTTGTTCTTGTAATGACTCTTTGCGTCAAATCTACAAGTGCTCGCCTTGATCTTTGAACATCCTCGTCATCATTCTCAGGGAAAGAATCGATTGCGATTGATGCAAGGTTGGCATGCTTTTGTGCTAACTCTCGCGTTTTCTGTATTCCTCGACTCTTACTAAGATAGCCAAGAGCCTGCATTTCCCAATACAGATCTAAAATTAGTTGCCTGAATTGAGGATTGGTAGATATATACAGAAACTGAAATGATGGGCGTATATACAAGAAAATTAAGGACTTACAAGATCCACATCTCCAGGATTGTCAAATCCCCGATCCACAACTGGACGCAATTCTGGAAACTCCTCAATAGCAAATAATATTGGTGCAGTAACAATTCCCTGCAAACAATTTAACCTTTTGCACATTATTATGCAAAACAGATGGTTCCTTCCGTTACACATGTTCATGTGTATTAACAACTAACAGGAAACAAACTATATCCCAAATGAAGTGTATGTTTGCATGTTGTGCATATATGTGCAACTGTTGGTGAAAGAAACAGGGCAAGCTAAATCCATATTATAGTTTGATATTAATCACTACATGCGCCGCCTTCAAACAGCCGATAAGAGCTGCAATATCTAGGCTGACAAACCACTTGAACTAGTACTTGATCAATTAATAAAATTAAATAAAAAAACAAAGTAAATTCTACATAGTGCTATCCACCCATAAGACACAAGTACACAACTCAGTTAAAATTCGATTTGTGATCGCACTCATATTTCTAATATAACTAATAACCCAGAAAGAGGATAGAGGATTACATGGCGAATATCAGATAAGGAACCCTTCCCTAGAGAAGTTGATGTCCCTGTGAAATCAAGAACGTCGTCTATTAATTGAAACGCCAATCCCTGTGAAAGAGAAAGATTACAATATTATATTGGTTAAAGCATACGGAAATACGAAATAATATAATAGAACTGCTTTACACTAGTTGAAGATGTTTCTAATATCAGAGAAACAAGTGCCCAAGAGACTGAATTTATATTGGTCATCATTCATTTTTTTATAAGTATGTATTATTGGTCATCATTCATACAGGAAGGTATTAAATACAGTGTTGAGTTGAGATTAGACTAGCACTGGCTAACTAAAACCTTATTGCACCATTTTATGGGTGTCCAGACAAGCAGACCCCTACACATATGGAAACTTGAATATAAGCGCTCCCTAGCAGAAACCTAAATTTATTTCCTATAACATTCTTTTTTTTTTTATTTATTTTTATATATAATTTGTATTAGACAGAAGTTGCGCATAAAATAGAAATTTTATACACATACACACAAAAACACACACACATATATATATATGTAAACAGATGGGAGGTGCAACACTAATGAATGAATCACGAACCAGATTTTTGCCATAATCATACGCCAACATGGACACTTCAGCCGATTGGCCAGCAAGCAGAGCAATTGCCTTGCAGCTGTTTGAAATAAGTGATGCAGTCTTGTAGTATGTCTTTTGCAAATAGTACTCCATACTGCAGTACCAGAACAACTCAATTCACATCTTCTATCTCAAAAGAGACATATTAATATCAACAACTAGCCATCACCTTAAACAAATATTACCATAAGACGTAATATTTACAAGAAGAAACTATTAACAGATGAAAGTGACAGGCCCCCAGGGGACACTATTAACTATCACCAGGTGTTTAAATCACAAAAATACCATCAAATAATCGGCGCCGTACCTACGACGTTGCTCAGTTGTAGTACTCATCTGCATAGTCTCCCCTGTAACGAGATGCTCTACGACTCTAGCTAGAAGCGATACAACCTGCAGAAAACAGTTCGAACCCCAGTTACAAACAAAATTAATTAGTTACCCTTTCTAATATTTTACTCGTCCTAATCAACAAGTATCCCGCCCATTCAGTTAGGTGTGAATGACATTATCAAATATAGGGAATCTGCATTGGCAAGTTTATGCACAGTAACTTGCTATGAAAGGAAAAAAGGCCTACCTCTGTGTTCTTCAAAGAGGCAAGTGCCACACATGCCCTGGAAAGTAAGAAATCTCCGGCCAATACTGCGAGCTGCATCAGTAATGATAATTAAAAGGCTAATAAAGTTATTAAAAAAAAAAAACATTCTCAGCGACCACATTGTATTAGTTTGGTATCTCGATATACTAATAACACTGATACACTAGAAGAAGAAAAAAAAAACAACCAAAGAGCCCGTACTTCTTCAATGATAACTTCCTTGTCTCATTAATTATTCATGAATGGACTACAAAACATATGAGAAATGGTATCAACAGATGCGGTGGTATAAATTTCAGGGAACCACATTCGAATACAAGTAAAAGGAGGCTATAAAGTGTTTGAAACAGTTAAACAAGATGCTACCTTATTCCCCATTACAGAGTTTAACGAACCAATCCCACGTCTTGTATCAGCATCATCCAGTACATCATCATGAAGAAGGCTGGCAACCTAATATCATAGAGAAGGGAATAAACACCCAGCTGCAATGATGTATGAGTCTTGATTTTAAATACTCACATGTATCATCTCTGTTATCTCAGCTATGCACTGCTGTCTTGTACGTAACTCTGTTGACAACATATCAACACCCCTGACAGGAGTGGCTCCAGATATAGGTAAATTTAAAGCTGTTGCCATCAACAACAGAACCTGCAAAAGGAAATATTTCTGTTAAAAAGAAACAAAAAGAATAAAAAGGAGGAGCTTGATGCTAGGCAAGGAAGGGGGAAGAGAAAATAAGATCAATTGCCGCCTCTATCTCTTTTCCAATTCTTCTAGGAAAAGAGATGACGGGTGTTTCTAGTCTTCCAAATAAACTAAACATCAAAAGTCAAAACACTTGATTATATCAGGTACTAAACAAATTTCTTTAGTCTGCCTAAAATTATTTATCAAAAGAGCATCTTTTTTCTAACCGTGGGTCGAAACCTCTTTCCTTCGACACCCATTTTAAAGAAATACTCGGCAGCTGAGGCAAGCTTTGGGACCTGTGAAATAAATTGAAAATTTTCTGAATGATCAGTCACATAATCTACTCTCTCTTCCAACCATACATTTCGCATAAAAGATTAGCCAATACCTCAGCAACTACCATAGACCGCAACCTATTCGCAAGAATAGATAGTTCATCAGCAACAAGAGAAAATGGGTCTACTTGCTCCTACATGGTAATAAAAAATCAGATACGGTATACAAATACATGGTAAAGGAGAATATTTAAGGAGAGAAGGAATACTGAAACAGTAAATGTAGGAGATTAAGCATGAAGATGAGAAGTTACAGTTAACCTCAACCATGGGGCTGCTTTGATATTGAACCTGTTGACCAAGACCATTGAAGGCACCCGAAATCCAGGAATAAATTACTCTGCAACCCAAAACCTATTAATCACCAGAAACAACAATAAAGTATAAAAAAACTGAAAGACTTAATATCTCAACTAAAATTTCACTAGTCAACCTGACTAGTTTTCATGAAATGAAGTAACCAAATAAAGAAAAAGAATATCATATTCAGAAAGTGAACACTTAAAAGACCTGCGATAATGGAATAGTATCCAATGAAGACTTCTCATATCCAGTTAAGCTAAAAAAACTCTTGGCAAAAGACTCTTTGCATCTACAACATCTGAGATTATTTTCCCCAAATGAATTAAGATTATCATGTCTCTTCCCATATGTCAAGTTGGTATATGTACAAGTACCTGTGTCACTGTACAAGATTACTGTAGTCCGACAGCATCACTTGGCAACTATGGTTACTGTAGCATGTTCTCATGCTACTATGGCATGTAGCAGGTACGAGACTACCATAGGAGCAAACAAGTACAAACTTTTTTATGTTGGCATGCAGATTTTCAGCAAGGGTTGGGATTAGTTCAATTTTAAGGGCTAGGATTATGATTTATTAATACTAGATTGGTAGAAATTGTAGAAGCCTTCAGGAAAAATAACTCCATGGTCATTGGTTGCAATCTCTATATTTGGGCCAAGCTTACTGCTAAAAAAAAATTGGGCTCTGTATTCCCGGAAAGGCTTATATTCGTCCCTTTTTACTTTTGTAAGTAACACTGTACAGAAAAATTGAAATTGTTTTCTCTTTCCTTTCTTGTGTAAATTACTTATTCTCCTTTCTTCATATTCTCTTATACAACTTCACAATCTTATTTTCTCTTCATACACTTGAGTTCAAATTTCTACCTTTCTCCTGACATCACAATGTGGTACAACCTCTCTATGTGGAATACATAGTACTATATCTTACTCTCTCCATCCCAAGTTGATGGTACACTTTAAAAATACATATTCCCTCCGTTCCACAAAACACCTAACATGAATTTTAAGTCCATACATTCGTGAATGTTGTAACTATCCGGATAGTTTTACTCATTAAAAACATTTGTTGTTTCCAAACCTATAAAAAGTCGCATCAAAATAAATTCTAGGATTTCGCGACTAGACTCTTAAAATTGGAAAAGTGACTCGTTGGAATGGATTGAGTATATGCAGATTCAGGAAGGTTAACCTCCTTTCAATTTCAAAAAATCTAGGTTTAAGCACCAACTTGAATACTAGTCATGCAATCTAACTTGCCAATATATAATTCCACAGTTTGACACAGCAAAATGTACAAATGAATTACAAACAAGTACTAAACATGTAGCTCCACTTATTTTTCTTTCGACTTTTCAGTTTTCTGTCCAGCCAAAATCAAACCCATAATCTAATACATCAGCAATTAAACGATATTAATAGTAAACGAGTTTACCTTATGAGTAGAGTCCGAGGGAGATATAAAGTGATTTGAATGGGAGAGTGGTTGATTGCTTGGGAGTGAGTACATCCATCGACAGCGATTGTAGCCGGTTCTAGAAATCCGAGCTAATCCCCGATAAAATAGCATTTTGTATGCATATACTAGTATAATATATGTATGCAAGTACAGAGATGCGAAACAGAGAGCTCGTAAATGCAAGTGAAGACGGAGATTTCAAGAGAGAGAGAAAAAGTCGGTGGCGTTCGAAGAATAAAGGGAAGAGGTCAGGGTTTGAAGGGCGGAGGAGCTTGGGGAAGAAATAATCAAAACTGGAAATAATACTCTTGTAATCAAAACTAATAAACGGACTGGAAATGATTGTGGACCGTGTGACGGAAATTGAGCCAACTGTTTAAACAAGTTCTTATATAATCCCCAATTTTTAATTAATTATGTAAGTTATACCAATAAATTTTTTATTGTGAAATACAAAAGTTAATAAATGATTTTTTGCGTCTTTTATAATTTCTAATTATAAAAAAAAATCTCTGTAAATTATAAAATAAATTAATATTCTCCTCCATTACACATAAATTATATAATAACATGTCATAGTTTGATTAATTTTACAAACACTTAAACACATTAGTTTGGCTCTTTTCTATCACACCCTCACATAATTTTAAATAATATAGTAATTTTTAAATTTTAATATACTTGTTAATAGTAATTTGAATATTTAAAGAAATAATTTGTATTTTAAAAAAATTTAAAATATTAAAAATATTTTCACTGTTAAATATTGATAATGTTAATTTATTAAAAATTTGATAAAACATTGCACATGTTTGTTAAACAGTGAAAAATATTAAATTGTTTTATTTATGAAGTGATAATATAATTTAATATTAAAAATTGAGTGATTGGTTTTGGATTTAATTATATTGCTAAAAATTATATATTTTTAATATACTGTGTAAAATTACTTGAAAAATATAATCAAAAATAAAATACTCTTCATTAGATTTATCTACTTATTAAAGTTTATTTGATATCATAAGTTCAATTATTGGTTATATAAATATCGTACAATTCTTTTGAAAATATCTATTTTAAAGTGTGTTTTATTTGTACAGACTTATAATTTTTGTTTATTTACTCAAAATTTTAATATTATAAATACTATTAAAAAACATTTTTTAATAAAATATTGTGGACCTTGGATTTTTTTATTTTTTTTTTATGAAATAGATCGTGAAAGTTAATTAGATAAATATTAGGCGTATCAGAATGGACATGTAGCAGTCCATTGAGTTCATTACAAATAAGGGCCCAAGCAATTATTTTAGTGACAAAAACAGAATTGAATTGGACATCTTTGTTACCAGGCGGCCCAATGACCTTCATAATTCTACTCTTCTTCTGCATGATCAACGATTTAAAAAGAAATGTTCGGATCCAAATGGTATTGGGTATCATCCCAACGGAGTGAGGTCGTGCGAGGGCCGAGCGGGACTTGGACGAAGAAGTGAAAATCTTTCATCGATTGCAAGGCGCTAAGAAGTTCTTTCATTGCTATCATCTTTCCTTCCGGGTAACTAACGATTTGAGTTAAGTCCAACTTTTTTTTTAATTTTTAAAAAATCTTTGGAACCCTATTTCTTGTACATTGGAGATTTTTATTTTGTGAGATTGCTATGGTAAATGTTTTGGTGGGATAGGGGCGGCAATGAAAGGGCAGGACTTCTTGTGCAAGGCAGGCCCATGGTTGCCTTGCTTCCGTGATAAGGGGAAGGAGAGTGGTGAGGCGGGCTCCTTCAAAGAGTTTGATTTCGCTAGGATATATTGAATCTTTCTTGCTCTTTTGGTTAGGTAGTCACTTTTCCTTCTTATTCTTATTAGAGTGGCATACTTGAGGCAGGCCTCCGAAGTTTCTGCTAATTGGTTGGTGCCTGCCTTCTTGGGGCTCACTGGAACCCCGTCCCTATGAAATTCTATGTATGGTTCATGCCTCCGTCCGAAGGGACTATAGGACTGTCCAAGAAAAGCATTGGAGTCTTCTGATCTCCGACTCCGTAGTCTCCATCTAAATTTTCAGTGAATCTTCCTTGCTATTCGTATCCCTAGACTGCTAATAGATGATTTTTCCTTAGATTGCTTTTGTGGGTGTGGGTAATTGCCTTTTCAATTTTGTTCATGTGGTTTGTGGATTGGGAACTTTGTTAATGTCTCAATTATTGGGGATTTTGTAACATAAGTATCAAAGTGGCTGTAATCCTAAGGATTAATCTTAAGATTAAAAAGTACTCGATACTTTTATGTACAAAAAACAGTACCCACTCGTTCTATAGATATCTTAAAAAATGATAGTTTTTGAAAAATAGATATTTGATTATAATTTTTATATAAAAGGAATGTGTTTTTCAAAAAATTTCTTTTAGAGTTGTTGTAACATTTCATCTATATTTATAATAAAATGATTAATTAAGAATATCGTGGTGTTTCATTGTCCTAGAATATATAAACCTATCTCTAATTTTTGAAAGTACCAAAAAGGAGTAAGTATATCTATTATTGGTGGGCTAAACCCCATCTTTAAGTTTTGGTAAGAAAAAGTACTGATAGTTTTGGTTGAACAAGCCTTCTCTCACTTGGACAGGTGATTTACTGCCTTTAAATTTTGAATTGCATATTTGCGATTCATTCTTTGTTTGTTTCCCCTAAAGTATATGCTTAAGGTAGCTGTAATACAATAATATTAATACCTTATTTTTGCTGTTTACTTGAAAGTTTATTACTTATCAATACGTAAATCAAGAATGATACTCCCAGGTCTCGATTGGAATCTACTTAATAATATGAGTTTCTATGATTGTGTACACGTTTTCATATATGGTGCGTGATACACTTTTGGATTCCCACATCTAATTTGTTTTTATGCCAAAAGTTAACACATGCTTTTGTTGATTATTTTACTGAGTTTGTTTGCACAGTATTTCTCTCATCCTCTCATACAATACAACAGAAATCCAAAAAATAAAACAAAAAAATTGAAAGTAGTCTGAACATGGGAACCTTTTCTAAATATTCTTATCTGGTCTGCGACACGAAGATATAATTGCTGGCTCTGGCAACTCGAACCTGACCAGGAAAATTACAATTCAAACATGTATAGAGGTGTTGTAGGCAGGATGATTTTATTATCATATTTTCACAGGGGGTTGGAGGGGAGGCAGTGTTGAGGTCTTGCAGTTCCTTCTATATTTAGTTCCACCCAATTTTATTCCCCCCAAAAAAGCTGATAGATAGTTTCTTCTTGATTAAAGTAGTTTTGAGATTTTTCTTACATTTACTAATTTACTAATTCATTGATTTATTAATAAGTTTCATCTGATTTTGTTCTTGAGAAGAAGTTGATAGTTTTTCCTTGATTTACTAGTTAGTTTTGGAGGATTTTCTTGCAATGATTTGTTCATTTATTACACAATCCTATATTAAAAGTATCAATGTTTGTAATCTCAGTTATTTTGTGTTTCTTTTGAGAATCACAGGTAATTACGCTTGCCACTTGGGTCCTTCTTTCTCTAATCAAATAAAGACTATTCTCATGTTACTGTATTGTTAAATTAGACCCAGATTCTGCAGATAATCCTGCTGTG
Organism: Pittosporum tobira; assembly: GCA_032359685.1. Taxonomy (NCBI): domain Eukaryota; kingdom Viridiplantae; phylum Streptophyta; class Magnoliopsida; order Apiales; family Pittosporaceae; genus Pittosporum; species Pittosporum tobira. The sequence continues at coordinate 40,281 of JAUMHB010088697.1, forward strand.
TAGTTTATTGTGACCGTGTTGTTTCATCCCCAGTTCTATGTCTCTCCGCAAACCCCCACTACCTCGACTACTCTTAAAAAATGTATCTTGCATGAGAAATGCCCAACAAATCCTCCGCCAGGTAAACGTCTCCATTCATGATGGCGGTGCCCTTTTGCTTACGGGCACCAACGGCTCAGGCAAAAGCACGTTCTTGCGCATGTTAGCCGGATTTTCCAAACCATCAGCTGGTGAGATCCTCTGGAACGGTCATGATATAACAGATTCCGGAATATTCCACCAGTACAAGCTTCAGCTCAACTGGCTCTCTCTTAAAGATGCTATCAAAGACAAGTTCACCGTTCTTGACAATGTTCAGTGGTTTGAAGTTCTCGAAGGTAAGCAGGGGAGGTCACTCCCTGCTTTGGAGCTTATGGGGCTTGGACGTTTGGCAAAAGATAAAGCTAGATTGCTCTCCATGGGGCAGAGGAAAAGGCTTCAGCTTGCAAGGCTGCTGGCAATGGATAGACCGATTTGGTTGCTTGATGAGCCATCGGTGGCACTGGATGATGATGGAGTGAAGTTGTTGGAGTATATTATCGCAGAGCACAGAAAGAAGGGCGGGATAGTCATTGTGGCTACGCATCTCCCAATTGAGATTGAAGATGCCATGTACATGAGACTGCCACCCCGGTTCCCAAGAAGAATGACTTTCGTCGACATGCTTGATCGAGGCGATTAGAGAAGCTTACAGCTAGTTTTAGTTTTTCTCAAAATAATGGATAGAAAAAACTCCGTAACAAGAAATAATATGTTATGTTAAAGTGAGTCCTGCTTAGATTTTTAAAATAAATAAAAAGGGTAAAGTCTTTGGAACAATAATGGGTTCTTTATTACATTATCTAAAACTTATTTGTTCTTAATTGTACTTGTTACTGCTTTAAGTATGATTTTACCTAACATATTTGGTGTGATTACACTGATTATGGAGTATGTTTTTGTGTATTGGGAGTAGTGTTGTTGATGAATATGGAACAGTGGTCCTCCATCACTAAAAAGCATGATTGTACGATGCTATTTTAAACTATGTAGAGTTTTCAAATTAGAGAAAAATGATAGAAAAGTTACATTTTCTATTTATTTTTGTTGTTTGTGATATTCTCATAGCAAGAAAAATAAAAGAATTGGGAAGAAAACCTACCTCTTTTTCTTGCCCAAGTTTTCTTGTCATTTTTGATATGATTTGTGTAGAAAAGAAAAGAAAGTATATGAATCTTTTATAATCCTTGTTTTACCTCTCAATCTGTAGTATATCAAATATTTAATTACATCTCTTGTTCTTTTCACCCTTTAAATTCTAAAGTAATCTTCACATCTTCTTTTCTTTCAAACTCACAAAATATATTATTTATTTATATATTGATAGGTATTAAAATTATATTTTTAAATAAAAAGTTTATTTATTTATATTTTTAAAATAAATAGGTATTAAAAATAAAATATTTAAACATATAAATATAAATATATTATTTATTTATATATTGATAGGTATTAAAATTATATTTTAAAATAAAAATAGTTTATTTATTTATATTTTTAAATTGAATAGGTATTAAAAATATAATATTTAAACATATAAATATAAATATAAATATATTATTTATTTATATATTGATAGGTATTAAACTTATATTTTTAAATAAAAATAGTTAATTATTTATATTTTAAAACTGAATAGGTATTAAAAATAAATATAAATATAAAAATATAAAAATAAAAATAAAAATAGATTATTTATTTATATATTGATAGGTTTTAAACTTATACTTTTAAATAAGAATATATTATTTATTTATATTTTAAAATTGAATAGATATTAAAAATATAATATATAAAAATAAATATAAATATTTTATTTATTTATAAATGAACATGTATTATTTATTTATAATATTTCTTGATTTAATTAGTTTTCTGTTCTTTTCTTTTCTGACTAAACTTACAAACAGAGTGTAAGAAACTCATTACTGAATGATAAAATAGTAACATGTTATTTTTTCTTTTCTTTTCTTTTGAACTCACAAACAAATAAAAATAAAAAATCATTGAGTTTTCTGTTACAACTTACAAACACAATAAAAGAAAAAAAAATAATTTATATATTTTTTATTTTTTTTTATCTCAAAACTTACAAATTGAGCGTTATAGTCCTTGTTGGCCTTTCTTGCTTTCAAGGGGCCCCGAAAAATTGCCCAGGCAGAATAAAGGTTGGTTTAGGTATAACACGATTCATGTTTTAACATACCCTGAAACTCTTCTTGTATGGCTGAGCAGCTGACCTGTATTTCATACTAACGTTAAATTGTCAACCTTCTTAGCCTAAATAGTGTACTTTCCACATATCATACACCTAATTGTACTCTATTTATAGGTTATTTGAAATAAATAAATTAGAAAACAAATTATAAATTGATTCAATATGGTACGACTCTATAAAATGACGTCTCACCAACCCTTTCAGTTGTTTTTGTTTAGGTCTTAGAGTCAGCAAAGTAATCAGTTCATCTGGTGCTGTCCACTTTTATTTTCATGATTTATTTGTTATTGTTTTATTTTAAATCTCAATGTATACGCAATAAGATATCTTAGATAGAATTAAATGGTATTTAGATCGTTTGATTTAAATTTGATTAAATTATTTTTTTATTAATATTTTATATTATTTATTAATTTTTTTATAAAAAAATTTAAATTTAATTCATACTCGTATTAAAATAAATAATTAACTCGGTACCTTATAAGAATAGAATATTTGCACCCCTAAATACGCAATCGATGTGTGTAAATTAATTACTCGTTCGAATTGACTACCTTAGACATTGATCTTAGACAAATCGCAGAGAGCCTACCATGTGCGCTCTGAAATAGTAATAGCAGTACACCTAAATGTATTTGGATCATGTAATCTTATCGGATCTAACGGTGTCTATAAACCGCAGAGGAAGTTCCAACACGGTCGTATGGGCTAATCTGAAAATGGAGAAATCAACATGGGTTCTTACTTTGGCAACACAGGCTTCTCTTTGCATTGCTCTATTTGTAGCTCTAAACATTGGTCAGCCTCAGAAACCCAATTATGGAAGTGGACGAAATTCTATGGATACGTACTTTATCAGTGTTAGAGGAGGCTTTAGACCTCTTCAAGAGCAGAACCATATCCTCAAGCTGGTAAGTTGGTTATTTATTGTTTGTCACTGATCTCCTGCAAAATTTGTCATCCCCTTATTTCTTTTAGTAATTGTTCTATTGAACTTGAATTGTTTGTGGAAACGTCTTGGTGGTCTAAGCAAGCTGGTAAGTACTTTTCCATGAGCGGAAGACACAGATTTCTGTTGTCTGTTGCTCCCTCCTGCCCATTTTTAAAATTCAAATCTTGATATAGAGTCGGCTCTAATATTCCAAAAGAGATATCAATATCGGCTCTATTGATTTTTATAAACTAGTATCCCTTTCCCTCATCCATTATATCATTTCCTGTTCTAATTGGGATTTATTGGTAATGAAGATGGAGAAGGTGATGAAGATGTACGACACAAGGTTTGTGGTTAACCTTAGTGAACTTGGTGAAGGTGATCCGCTCCTACAGAATGTAAGACCTATCTGATAATTATTTTGAAAATTTAAGTAGCAGCTGTCTTTCCTTGCCATAAGAAATTTTAAGTGAACCTAATACTCTGATTGTCAGAATCAATTAGGCTCGCAAAGTTTAGTATAAGAACATACTCCGTATAATTGAAAGAGAAGGTTTCCAGCACCTTCAAAGGTGGTCAAATTTACCATTTCCCTTATTCTTATGAAAGATTTTGCACTAATGTAAGAGTAAAATAATTTGTTGAATGGTCGTATAGATTGAACTTGATATGTGGCTTGTTGTAATCATACTTGGTGGGGTTCCTTTTCAGCTTTTCTTTTATTATAAAATCTCTTACTGGCATTAAACTTTTTATGTGTTGGTTTGCTCTTTAGTCCCTACTTGACTTGAAATTAGCATGATGGCAACTCATTTTAGCTTCCAAGAATATAAGTTGGCAAAGCAAAAATATTCGAGACCTGAAAGAAGGTGATTCCACAATTTTAATCTACAACACTTGTTTTTGCAGTCATTGATACAGTTTGTGACGCTGTCACATGACTTCTTTGAGTTGCAACTTTCCAGTACACCAAGAGTCCTTGTAGATGAATTTTTGTTGGCATAGGGGGTTTGGGCTGTTTGCTCAGAAACTGAGTTGCTTTAGCTTAACTTTGTTTTGTCGGTTTTAACTTATGCAAGACTTAACAAATCTTCTTCAACAGGCTACATGGAATGTTCACTTGATGAAAGTTCCCTGGTAATTCCTCTTGGAAAAAGTCAAATTTCGATATGTTAACTTATTTTCTGAGGGGTTATTATGCTCATTTCAAATGCATTCATTGTCATTATTTGAATTTTTTAATGTATGATTATATTTTTTCAGTTTCTCTTCAACGGCGACTTCTGAATTTGTAGGTACACAACAAGAGCTTTGAAAGGGAAAGAAGCTGATTACTTTGTTAAGAATATTGAAATTCCTTCTGGGAAAGTGCTAGATGTCATTGTTCTCCATACCGGATCATTACAGGTGTGATTTTGTATGTATCTATCGTGCAACTCAATTTTTTCCCTACATTGCAATTTTGTAGAACTAGTTAAGGAAACGTTATTGTTCTTCTTTGTAGTTGTAATCTGGTTAAGTTTGTAGCTATGGGAGTTTGCACAAAGCCTCTGCCATATGCCGTTTGCCCCTCCCCTGCACGAACAATGTAAGGAACTTTAAAAATAAAACTAGAAACCTATAAGAGGTAAATAATCTCGGATGTTATTCATAAGTGCCATTTATGCCACCCCAAAATGAAAGCTTATCCTTTGAATGCTTAGTTAGGAAAGAAAGTGATGCTCGTTAACCGCTCAGTTCGTTAACTTTATTTAGTAAACTTATACATATGTGATATCTGGTGTCTAAAAAGATGTATTTGGTAGATAAACTTTCTTCTTACTACCCCACAACACACACAAAAAAAAAAACACGCACGCAGACACGGTTGGCATGGCAAAATGGCTATGACATGTTCGTGGCATAGGGAGCTTGAAGTTTGGCATTCTGTCCAAATGGGATTTTAATATATGCTTGAGCTTCATCATCATGTATTTCTGGACCATAAATATTTTTAATTCACTAATGGACTGTCACCACGTTCATCTTCTCTGGTTTTCATTGTTGTTTTAGATATCAATATAGTAGACTTTATAGAATACTAGTATTCCACTCATTCGTTCTCAGAAATATATGGTAATCTTAAGCTCAACAATTTGTGACTTAGGATTCTAGTGGCAATGGATATGATCAGTTGGATTTGCTAACAAAATCACTTCAAGAAAGCAATAGCGACTGGTAAGAGCACACTATTATTTTATTCACTCTCATGGTAATTTTACAAAATTTGCATCACACTTGAAACTGCAGACCACCTTTGCTTAGAAACTGCTTTTTACCATTAGCAGGAGGTGATATTAATTTAAATTCTGGTGGCATTTCTAAACTAAATTAGGCTGTGTTGGTATTGATCCTGAAAAATAATTAAGCGTATTGTTTTTGAAAAATAAATCTACTAATCAAAATATGAAAGATTAATCAGTCTTACGACAGAAACTTGGGGGTTCATATCAATCTAGAGAAGACCCGAAGTATCATTAAGTCAGCTTTGCCTTATTTGTTCCACCGAGGATATTACTTGTTATGCTTACGCACAAGTCATTCCCATCAAGCTTACCTTCTTTTTTCTCCCCTTACATGGTTACAGGCACATTGTCGTTGGATTCCATCCACTGGTACGTTGTGATGAGAATACTGAGAAAATGGATCTACACCATATATTCTTGAAATATGAAGTAGTAAGTGAACATTGTTCTGATTTGTTTTTCTGTTGCATCCACGTATATTTATGTTATTGAATCTGAAACTTCATTCTATATCAGTATCCTTTTGCTGAGAATCTTTTCATTTTGTTAGTTAAAAATAGCTCCAATAAAAATGGGAAACAAATGTAGTAGAACATTCATGGAGATTTTATGCTGTCTATAACTCCTAAAATTTGCACTCTCTTCAGGATGCATATCTTAGTGGGCAGTCTTGTACTAACAATGTCCACCAGAAGGAGGGTGCACTGGATAGAGGACCTTATTTTGTGAGCATAAACAAAAAACGGATCCTTCACAAGTGAGTAAACATTATAAGTAATGCATTTTAATCGGATATCCAAGTGTTCTGCCTCTTCTTAACATATTCCCCTCTCGTGGTTCTGCAGAGAAATCATAAATGGTTTCCTTCTTCATAGAGTCGGCTCCCTGGAGATTGTGAGTCAACATTTCACAACAGTAAATTATGGGTTATCATGTTTCTTGGAATTCTTCTATTGAAGCATTTTGACGATAATTTTTGTTATTATGAATAAGAATGAGGTTATTCTTTGTTTGACAGGTGACATACTTGGTTACCTTGACTGGGGAAATTATGCATCAGTCTTCATTGCAACAAGGAGGTAGAGAGGTCATGTAAAAAAGTTCATACACAAGGACTAAAAGAATCTGTTACGTAATTGCTTCATTTTTTCTTCTTAATTCAACTATAAAATCCAACCCTTCATATTTCTCATGTAATTTTGCAATTAGTTTTATGAGTAGCAAAGGACCAGCTTTTTCAAAAGCATCAACTATACACAGATTAAGCTGTGACAAACAGGAAGTATATCAATTCCTTAGAACTCTTTATTACTCTGTAGTATTTCTTTCTGTTATTTAGCCAAGGTAAAAAAAAATTTATAAAAAATAAAAAAAGTACTGAAATTTTCTGTTTAAGGATCAAAACAATACTATTATGTTCTTAAATTATAGGTGATTATTTTTATTTTTTTGGTTGTTCTAAAATTAGATGTAGATTTGTATTTTAGTACAATAAATAATTATTGTGAGAATCCTAATTTTTTTTTTAATTATAAATATAGAAGTAAATGACGAGAAAGTCCCCCACTAAAGGTATTTTTGTGTGATAAGACATTTACCGTTCAATCGTCTCAGACAAAAAGTAAATAAAGAGGTCAATAGAGGGCAAAAGTGGAAGTTGATGGTAATATAAACGAAGGGATCTGTCCAGAAACAAGGGACAAGCTGCTTGACAGCTGAACTCAAGAATGAAAGAGGCTCAAGACGGAGAGATGGGAAGTTTCTAAGGGTTGTTGCCCCTCTCTGCAAAAAGATGATTCCGTTTCAATCATCGGAGCCGATGAATTCACCGTGTCGCTGAAAGCAACAGCCCTTACTGAAAACTTTATCAATCCCTTTCTCTCTCTCTATATATATCTATCTATCTATACATACACATCCATGTATTGTGTGTGTGAGTGTGTGTTTGTGGAAAGGGTATTTGATAATGTTGAATTCATGTTCAGTTCAGGATAATGCTGCTACTTCTACTACTACTACTGATAATAATAATAATGAAAATAATACCATTAAACTGTTGTTGTAGGCTGTGATGATGATTTTATTCTTGAGCAAATCGGAGCATTGTTGATCTGACTCGTATCTTGGCGGGGCAACCCAGATGGCATGTGAGGGATTTGATTCATTTCTCTCACATGCAACTGGTGTTGCAGCCATGGCGTGCCACACTCTTTGCTTGATTACACACAGATCTGAGCCTCAACTTTCTCCCTAAACTACCTCTGTCCATTTCAAAGAGAGTATTCGAATTTTATTTATTTGTGAATACCATAAAGGCGTTGATTAGGGCTTGGAATCTGTTGAATAAATTGAAATAACCAATTATTTTATTTT
>JAUMHB010088698.1:3915-30862 GCA_032359685.1 Pittosporum tobira
AAAAAAAATTTATATTAAAAATAAATTTGAAATTACATTATAATTGTAACTTTATAGTAGATTATTTAAAAAAAAAAACAACCAAAAGATAGTTATTTTTTTTATAAATAGATATCATTACTCTAAAACGAACGACTCCCGATTACCAAAGAAACCACGACAGAGCGTGAGCACAGTCAACAAGGAGAATTTGAAAGGTTTAGCAGTGGATGATCCCTACGCGCGCGTGACGCAGCAGCTGGTTGTGCTTATAAAAACCAGATCAGATTACGAAAATAAAAAAAATTAAAAAAATTGGAGGGAGAATATGGCGCGGGCCAAGCCCCATCGAACAACTCACTTTGGTGCTCTCGTCTTTTACACTCCTCTCATCGAGTGTATATATACATTCCTTTAATTCAAAGTGACACTCTAGAAATGGAACCGCGTATTCAGCGCCCACCACGGCCCCAGCCCCAGCCCCGCAACGATGACGGTGGAAGTTGTCAGGTGGAGTGCGCGGGCTGCCGTAAGATCGTGACGGTGGGCTCCGGCCTGAAAGAGTTCGTCTGCCATACCTGCCATTTGCCCCAAATGCTGCCGCCGGAGCTCTTGTCTACCGCTGATGCAGCGTCTCAAGGCGTTGATCCTATTAACGAGTCTCTTCATCCTTCCGAAGAAGTCAACGAGGTCAATTTGCTCTTCTCATTACAAACCCTAATTCAAATTATAAGTTATTATATGATGCGCAGAGGCGGAACTAGACTTTTTAAATAGGGGGTTTCAAATAAATATTTTTTTTAGAGTTTATAATACGGTATATATTTTGAGGATACTATAATTTTTTTGGGGGGTTGGTTTATTATTACATATTTAGCTGGAGTTGGGGGCCTTTAAACCCCACAAACTAATGCCTCGCTCCGTCTCTGATATGCTGTCATTGCGATATCGCCACAACTAAACTAATCACATGAAAGAAATTTACGTTCTTAATATTTCGTAGATTTTTTACGTGGAACTCCTTTTGTTAAATTCAGGGAATAAATGTTTCCAGGATTAAAATGTCTGATCCATTTGAATTTTATCTACTAGGATCTTGACCATAGTTTTTGAGAGAGCCACCAAAACATAGGAAACGCTTGTTTTGTTAGTTGAGAAACCAACTTTCACTTGCACCTTTGTCTGTAGAATTTAGCATGGCAATTGGGAGAAGGGTTTCTGCCAATCATGCATCGGCCATTCTTTAGGCTTAGTTTGTGAATTTTTAAATGAAGAGGGGGAAAGTAGGTGAAAGTTATTTACATTCAAAGACTGAAGTTCACCTTGCAACTCGGGGTTTGGCAAAAAATTAGGTTTGATGAAGTAATTTTCTGACCAAATGCATCCCAAGATTCAATCCTGGTGACAAAATACACCTGTTTTTTTCCTGGTCATTTTGTTGCCGTAGTAGCCTCAGTAAAACAATGTCTTAAAACTTTGAATAATAAACATTTAATTTATTTGCCTCTTGTGATGGCTGGGAGATTTAGCAACACTTGATGGTGGTCTTGTAGGTATTACTATGTCAGACTAGCAAAATCGTGATGGGGTAGGTGGTCAGCCAACTATCAAATGGGAAGGAATATTACTAAAGTACAGACTAATAATTGCCCAATAAGTTGTTTGCCATTTCAATGTGTTCTTTGTTCTAGTATGAAGCACCTACACAAATCATAAGTTTTGAAGTTTAAAACAGACAGAAAAGAAATGGCTGGGAAAGAGTTTTGTAACGGACAAAGAAGAAACGAAATGGAAGGAAAGCCAAATTTTTCTCTCCAAAATTGGAAAAGGTTTGGATAGAAAAAGTTACTGTTTATATGAACCTATTGTGCTTCCAAAATTACCCTTCTATCTAAGCACAGTAAAACTAATATTGCGCATCTTATCTTCCTTACAAACTTTACTCCCAATGTAATATAGAAGTTTTGCTCGTTTCTTTTCTTTTGTTTGCAACTTAAACAAAAATGAAAAACCTACTGACGACAATCTTTTCTATGTAAATGCTATTTATAATGTAGCATGATTGTTAGTATGAACTTTCCTGTTATATGTTAGAAAGAAGTATTTCATTTTTGTTGTATACTAAGTTACTAACTAGCCTTGTTCTTGTTCTTGTCCTTTTTCCTTGTCCTTGTCCTATGGTTTTGGATATTATATTGTTGACTTGTTCGTCATGCTGTGGTATTTGTGTCTACATTTCTACACTTCATGTGTTGTTAGTCTTTCCCATGTTACCTAGCTTCTGAATGATATTTTTATGGAGACACATACATATATTTGCATTTATTGTTTTGAGGTATTCTTTTCTTTAAGAAAATAAGTAGAAAGATCAGTTATAGCTAAAAGCAACAAGAAACAACCATATATTTTCTTTTTTGATCACTGTATCCTCTGTTTCTTTTCCTCTTTCTATATCATAACTTTCAGGTAGCCATTGAGGTGGAGCAGGAAGAAGACGATGGCGGCGTTGTGGGTGAAACATTTACAGACTATGTGAGTATGGTCTTTTAGAGGTTTAGTCTGTAGTCTTGTTTAGGGTTTTGTGTTCCACCTTTAAAGGTCCGATCTGAAGTAATAGAAGCCAGTACATTTGGCTCTGGAGTTTCTTTTTTATTTTTCTATTTTCTATTTTATCTATTATATATTATTTATATTTTCCGGGTTAAAATGTGCAGCGACCTCCCAAGCTATCTATTGGTCCTCCACATCCAGATCCTGTCGTGGAGACATCTTCTTTGTCTGCAGTGCAACCACCTGAACCGACATATGATCTCAAGATCAAGGATGTCCTAGAACGTTCAAAAGCATTGTCTTGCTTGCAGATTGAGGCATTAGTTTATGCTTCTCAGGTTAGCTATTATGTATAGCTGGGAGTATGATGATCTTTTCTTGATACTCCAGTTTGCTTCATGAACATAATAATGTTGTTTGGGTGACAGAGACACCTTCAGCACCTCCCGGATGGTACAAGGGCAGGATTTTTTATTGGAGATGGAGCTGGCGTGGGAAAAGGACGAACAATTGCAGGATTGATTCTGGAGAATTGGCACCACGGAAGGAGGAAAGCCTTGTGAGTTTCATGCATGCACAACTGTCCTCATAGCTTTATAATTTGATTTGAACATGCTAGGTCTTATAACTTGTATGTGTAACATTGTTTCTGTTGGACCAAGTTACCGAAAATTGTGCTAAGCAAGCCCTGACTTTAATGAACTTATGCAGGTGGATATCTGTTGGTTCAGACCTGAAATTTGATGCAACGAGAGACTTGGATGACGTTGGTGCCGATTGTATTAAAGGTAGTATTTAAAATTTTGTATTTCAAGTATACCATCATACAACACCTTTTAGATTTTCTTTTCTTCTTCTTCTTCCCTTTTTTTTTAACTTCCTTTTCCAAACGCTTTGCATGTAAGGGTATCTTTTCTTTTCCATAGCTGAGTTTTATTTTAATTTTTTGTGTAGTGCATGCGTTGAACAAGCTCCCTTATACGAAGCTTGATTCAAAGTCTGTTGGTGTTAGGGAAGGAGTTGTTTTCTCAACTTACAACAGCCTTATAGCTTCTTCCGATAAGGGTCGTTCTCGATTGCAGCAGCTTGTGCAGTGGTGTGGATCAGAATACGATGGACTTATTGTATTTGATGAGGTAACAGATTTATCCATGCCATATGTTAGAGATGATATCTACTTCAATTTTAGTTCCGTTTCATTGTTTAATGCATAATTGGAGCAAGAAAAATATTTATTATCCTCTTTCTCTGTGTGTATGTATGTGTTTGTGTGTGTGTCTTTGACAAGAGTTAATGGCTTTATTGTAGTGTCACAAGGCCAAAAATTTAGTACCCGAAGCTGGAGCGCAACCAACACGCACTGGTGTAGCAGTTCTTGAGATTCAGGTTTTTCCTTCTAACAGTCCTCAAATGCATAGTATAACTATTATATGTTCTTTTTTGGTTTGTTAGATGCATCAGAGATAGCTTTAGACTTTTTCATTTCGCCCTCTGAAATTTTCAAGGTCTCATCCATGCCAGGAACTCTCTCCACACACACACGCGCGTGCGCGCACGCGCTCATGAAAGGGAGGAGCTGTGACCCTGTCATAGTCTTATCCTTCTTTCTTGTACTCGATTATTCCCCCACTGTTTTGTTCGAATAATGTTTATTAGAAGCCATTGTTTTTTTGTTTTCTTTTTCTGCACCACCGTTTCATTGTGGAGTATTTGACCTATTAAATTTGAGGCATCCTGAGAATCTCTTACATATTATTTGCAATTTCTCAACAGGCTCAACTTCCTGAAGCTCGTGTTATTTATTGCTCAGCAACTGGTGCATCTGAACCACGCAATATGGGTTATATGGTTAGGCTAGGACTTTGGGGAACCAGAACATCTTTCTTGGACATCCGTGATTTTCTAGGTGCGCGTTTGTTTAGTACTATTTTTACATTGAATTTTAATATTTTTTTTCAAGTTTCGGGGATTGAATTTCTTGAAATTGTATTCATACCTATGCTTTTGAAAACTATTTGCAGGTTCTCTAGTAAGAGGGGGTGTTGGAGCTCTAGAACTAGTTGCCATGGATATGAAAGCAAGGTTCTGATATTTTAGGATTTTTGTGAATTGATCTGTAATTCTGTATTACAAGATACTTCATCAAAATAAACAACTTCTTTCACCATTCAGGGGAATGTATCTATGCCGTACTTTGAGCTATAAAGGGGCAGAATTTGAAGTGGTTGAAGTACTGTTAGAGGCTAAAATGATGGTATAGTGCAGATCTTTTATGATTTTATTTACTTAATTTGTGCAGTTGTAGTACCATTCGCCCTTTCTGGTAATCAAGATCTTACATAGTCTGATATTGGATTCTTCACAGGATACGTATAAAAGGGCAGCAGAATTTTGGGTAGAACTGCGGGTGGAATTGATATCTGCATGTGATTTTCTCAGTGAGAAACCTAGTCATTTATGGCGTCTATACTGGTCAAGTCATCAGGTTGATGATCACTACACGTGTTTTTTTTTTTTTTAAATAATAAAATTGGTGGTTTCTTTAATTTTCAATTTATGTAAATAATTTAGCTGTTTCCCGTATTAACCTTGTCCTTATGCATAGTTTTTTCTGCCTGCTACTTCAGCGTTTCTTTAGTCACATATGTATGTCAGCAAAGGTGCCTGCAGTTGTGAGGCTTGCTAAGCAAGCATTAGCAGACAAAAAGTGTGTTGTCATTGGCCTCCAATGTACTGGAGAGGCCAGAACTGTAGAAGCCGTGACAAAATATGTGAGTATTCATGTCTGCATTCTGGTATTCGTATTTCACGTGTTTGGTTCTGAATAAGGAAATATGAGTTCTTTATTTTTAATCTTTTGTGGTAGGGTCTTGAGCTTGATGATTTTATTTCGGGACCTCGTGAACTATTGCTAAAATTTATTGAAGGAAATTATCCTTTGCCTGAAAAGCCTGAACCTCACCCAGGTACGTTTGTGGTCTTTGTACAATGTCTTTTTTGTCCTGCTGCCGATAGAGCTTACTTTCTATAAGTGGCAGGTGAGGATGGTGTAAAAGAGTTGCAACGAAAGAGGCACTCAGCAACACCTGATGTTTCATTCCAAGAAAGAGCTAAGAAAGTTGCCAGATTGAAAGAACCCAGCGATGGTGAAAGTGATGAAGAATCCGAAAGTAATCTATTTTTAATTTCTAATATTTTCCTTATTCCTTAAGTAAAATTATTGGCTTTAATCATCTTAGAATTTTTCGGAGACTTAGGAATTAGGATACAATACTTTTCACCTGTTCGTGGATGTACACCAGGCTCAATATTGTCCATGCTCATAGATGTTACTGCTTCAGATCTAATAGTCTGCTGATATATGAATTGCTATATACTTGATATTTGTTGCTAAGATTTTGTTTGGTCAATCATCAATGCAGCTGATTCTACTTCGGATGATGAATTTCAGATGTATGAAAGTGATGAAGAATCTGAATGTAATTTCTTTAAGACCAAGTTTCTGAATCCTAGGCTTCATGAAAATATCACTCTCTTCCACAGGATCGTGTTTTTTTGTTTGGTCAAGTCATCGTATTTTTTACGTCTAGTTTAAATCATTGTATTATTTAATGCATGGGTTGCCTATTTTGTTTGTTCAATGCAAGCTGATTCCGAGTCCGAGTCCGAGTCTGCTTATGAAGATGAGCATTTCTGTGAAATTTGCAATTCAGAAGTGGTACTCTTCTACACTTTTTTGATAAGTAGTGATCTTCTTTACTTTACGTCTTACATGTTTGAGTGATTTAAGTACCGTTAAATTATGTTATCATCCTATGTAACCAAACCCTAATTTGTAGGAAAGGAAGAAATTGCTCAAATGTTCATGCTGTAAGGAACTTATCCATTCTGTATGTTTAGTTCCACCTGTGGTGGGTCAAGCATCTGCAGATTGGTCCTGCCCTTCATGCAAGGGAAATACGGAAGAGTATGTCCAAGAAAGACGTGCATATATGGCAAAACAATTAGAGAGGTTTGCCACGCCGCACAACCCCACCCCCTGTTCTTCTCTCTTTATTATTTCATTTTATGTGTCCCCTTCTTTTCTTCCTCCCTGGTTCGCTGCATACATTACCAAAGATTTGAACCAATAGTTATAATAGGTTCAACACAAACTTTATATATGTGACGTAGGTATGAAGAAGCTATGCAACGCAAGTCAAAAATATTGGACTTTGTTCGTTCTTTGGATCTTCCCAACAATCCATTAGATGATATTGTGGATCAGGTTGCTACAAAAAAGCTTTATCTTAGCTATTTAGTTATTTATATGTGTGCCTGCCCATCTGTTGTTGTATGTTAGAATCCCATCTATCCCATTTTTGAGTCTCGTGCCTTCCAAAGAAAAGCTTGACTTTCCATTTAGAATACTTGGTTTCCTTTCTTGGAAGTCCCAAAATATTTGTCACAATTATAATACCTATAAAACTTTATTACATATTGACTGTATTGCCCTTTCTGAAAATGAAATCAATATTCTGCAGCTTGGAGGCCCTGATAAAGTTGCAGAAATTACAGGTAGGAGAGGCATGCTGGTTAGGGCATCCAGTGGAAAAGGTGTCAAATATCAGACTCGGAACACGTGAGTTCAGGCTTTATTCCCACATGGTGTGATGGATTTTATCTCAAGGTTGCTGAATAGCTTTAGTATCTTTCTTTAGGAAGGACGTGACCATGGAAATGGTCAATATGCATGAGAAAAAATTGTTCATGGATGGTAAAAAACTAGTTGCTGTCATTTCTGAGGCTGGATCGGCTGGTGTATCTCTGCAGGCAGATAGAAGGGCACTGAACCAGGTAAACTTAAATTCATGACGTTCTCTTACACTTCTGGATATCACTAGTAGTTGAAGTGAATTCCTTTGCATTTTCTGCATTGTGGTGATTGAATTTTGTTACTGGTAGTAAATGCTCCAACTTTGTCTTATGGCACACCCTGGTTTTTTAATTGGGATTTTACAACATGGCATTTGACTACCATTATGCCAGAGAAGAAGGGTACACATAACCCTTGAATTACCTTGGAGTGCTGACCGAGCAATTCAACAATTTGGAAGAACTCACAGATCAAATCAAGCTTCTGCACCAGAGTACAGGTAAACATTGAATCCAATCTTTAATTATCATATTATCTGCATATTTTGAAGTTGGTCCTAGGAGAATAATATTGTTATTTTTTCTTCTTTTGGCTCATTTCTTACGTTGGATCACACTAATATAGTCTCCTATGCCGAACAGGCTACTCTTTACTAATCTTGGAGGTGAACGCCGGTTTGCTTCTATTATTGCTAAGAGACTAGAATTACTAGGCGCATTAACACAGGGAGACAGACGGTAGGTTGATTTTATAGTTGGTGTGAGGGTTTACAGTAATATATTTGTAAGTCCTGTCACAAGCCAGTTTCCTATCTATGTTAACGATGCTATTGTTTGTTACAGTGCTGGGCCATCTCTCAGTGCTTACAACTACGATAGTGCTTATGGGAAAAAAGCCCTAGTGCAGATGTATAAAGGAATCATGGAGCAGGTTTTAGTAACCATTGTGTTTTATGATAGTGTCACATTCACCTAATCATGGGGGAAAATATTTGAAATTGCTAATTCTTGGGTTTCAGGATTCTCTGCCAGTTGTACCCCCGGGTTGTTCTTCTGAAAACCCAGATACAATTCAGGATTTTATTATCAAGGGAAAAGCTGCTCTTGTATCCGCAGGGATTGTTAGAGACACAGTTCTTGGTAAAATTTATGTCATATGTAGTTCAGAAGCTTCCATTTTTATCAGACAATTTTGTATAAGAACATATACTGATATACCTAAATTTAATTATTTTTTTAGGTAATGAGAAGGAGCCTGGGAAGTTTTCGGGCCGTATAGTTGATTCAGACATGCACGATGTTGGGCGTTTCCTCAATCGGCTGTTAGGGCTAGCACCTGATGTACAGAATGTGTATGTACACTTTGTTAAAAATTTGTTTTATGTTGTTGCCAGCTTGAAATAAACATCAGTGCTCAAACGCAGGCTCTTTGAGTTATTCGTCAGCATCTTTGATCTTCTTATTCAGAATGCACGCCTTGAAGGTCATTTTGACTCGGGCATTGTTGATGTTAAAGCTAATACCATTGAACTACTACAAGCTCCACAGGTTATAATATTCCTGGTTTTGCTCTTATCGGCTTTCACAATTTGCGGGTTAATAAACTTCCATGTTTTTGCAGAATGTTCATGTTGACCATTTGTCTGGTGCATCTACTGTACTATTCACTTTCAGTTTGGATCGAGGGTTCACCTGGGAGGTATATTTGCTTTCTCTAAGATTGTTAAATTCATTAATTTATTTTTGTTAACTTTTGTATATATGTGTAGGCCGCATCGGCATTGCTTGATGAGAAGCAGAAAGATGCATCTGCTTCATCTAATAATGGATTCTATGAATCTAAGAGGGAGTGGTTGGGAAGAAGGCACTATCTTTTAGCAGTTGAAGGGTAATTAAACTTGGATTTCTAGGCTCTATTCCCCTGGAATCTTTAATTAATTACCTTATGAGCCACTTTATGACATTTGGATGATGATCTACTTTTTATTCTTGCCATATTTATGGATGGAAAAGTTTTCAGATTGAACTGTTTTCTTTGTTTATTTCTGAATTGTGTTTCAGATCTTCTGGAATGTATAAAATTGTCCGACCGGCTGTTGGGGAGGCACTAAGGTAGTGAAAAGAATACATACTAAGCTCACTCCTATTTTGTTTTTCTCCTTAGCAGAACATCTGATGTTATAGGTTGCTGGGTCCCCCATACTCTGTGGTCTTAACAAAAAGTGCTATGTGAATCTCTTCTTAACAATTTACAGGGAAATGCCTCTACAAGAGCTAAAAGACAAGTACACAAAAATTTCATCTATAGGGAAAGTTCGTAGTTGCTGGAAGAATGAGTATCAAGTTTCATCTGAATGGGTAAGAGATGCATGTGACCTCTTACTATAATTATGTCACTGTAAGCAGCCTAAGTAAGACCTGGATATTCATTTCAGTCGTTCTAAAGAGAGCTATCCTAGAATAGCATTTGTTATATGTCAGTGCTATCTTACCAGCTTATACTAACCTTGAATAATCATGCAGTGCATGCATGGGCCCAATTGTAAGCTTGGTGACTACTGTACCACTGGCAGAAGAATACAAGAAGTAAATGTACTTGGTGGCCTAATCCTTCCTTTTTGGAGAACCATTGAGAAGGCCCTTGACAGACAGGTAACTAAAGTCATCTGGTGGTGCTTAATTTGTTTGTGTCGATTTTGTGCTATATTTTGATTGAGCCTATTTATGCCCTCTTGTTTGCTATATCCTAATATATTTTTTGATCTTATCACGTCTTGCTTTGCCTCCATTTCACATTGAATGTTGCTGCGTTAATTTACTTCTTGATGATGTGTTGGCAAACATTACTTGGTGAACTTGTAGATGTAGTGGATGAGAGTTATTCACTTTTGGCAAGTTTTATTTATCAAGGAAAATATTAATGGAAATAGAAAATTTAATGTCACTTGTGATGCCTTAGCCTCCGTACAACCTCTAAACTCTTAGACAAACTCCTAGACCGGTCGTCAAATTACTCCTCAGACTTCTAAACTTACAATAAATTATAACCATTCCTTAATGCAGCGGAATTGAACTACTAATACAAACATTCCAAAAATAGATTACAACATTTGATCATTCAAAATCACTTCTTTCAGCTCTTTTACCTTGGACTAGACAAATCCGTCCGTTTCGTCCAATTCTCTCGTACTCGCCTCTCAGATTATATTATCCAACTACAAGTAAAACATTCAATAATAGCAAGGGTGAGCAATTAAGCTCAACAAGTAGAACTTTTTAAATAATAATGCATACTTTTAATTTTCATAAAATCAATACAAGCTTTTGAAATAAACATACATTCAATGCAAAGCATAATTTTCAAACAGTCAAGTAACATACAAGTGAGCATGCTTTAACTTCCAATTACCTCCATTCTTGTCTAATCTTAACACATAATTAAGACCAAATGAGTACTAAAACTTCCGGCGATTGTGTTCAACGCAATTGAAGGAAATATTCATCTTGCGCTATAGGACTTGCTCCCATGAGATCCCGTTAAACCAATAAATCTCCAAGCGGCAATATTCATGCTTTATTCCAAAAACTTACTTACTTTCTTGTATGCCCAAATAAATTTTAAATTGCTTGCAATTTTATCATTTGAAACATGTGTAAATAATAATAAAATTTACACGTATTAAAGGTGTGGAGAATTATACTTGCCTTGTTTGCGTTTGAAATTTACTCTCAACCGTCCTTTGTCGGTTAGTTTTCGTTCACATTTTCGTCTATATTCTCATTTTTGTCTCCATTTACTTATCTTCCTTCGTTTTCGCTCTAATTACTTCCAGTGCATTTCTAAACCTTAAAATAGGTTTCTATGTACATAAACGTCTCATATTAGTATATCATTCAAGCTTTGGACCTCCTAAGTTCATTGGCCATTTCGAACTTACTACACTGGTGGTACTCACATACGAACGAATTTCTGTTAGAGAATTCGTTTAGCTACAAACTTAATTTTTCTACATTCTATACTTCTAGAGTTTCATATAGGTTTAAGAACGATTCAATTCTGAGTTCGTATGAAAAAGATACAGTTTTCCGAAGTTGAAACAATTTTCAAAAAAATTGACCTTACAATGACTCTAAGCAGTCGAATTTGGGTATTTTTAAAAAATACTACATTATCTCAAATGGAGTCATTCTTTTTGAAAAAACAGAGTAGACTTGCCCAAATTTGACCATAAAAAGTTTTAACAACTTTCGCTTATAGGCTGACTCAAAAATTAAATTTTTAGAATGCTTCTGAATACTTTTTTTAGAATTTTATAAAAATATTAAACAATCTTATTTTCTCAAACAACTTTCTGAAAATATGGTCCTTATCAAGTTGACTAAACTCACAAAAAGTTTTGTGCATAATGCACACGTAGATTATTTTATACATATTTTTGAACATAAACTGTTAATTTTAATTCTTTTGTTCTATCAGAAAACTTATAGCAGTCACTTCCAACAATTTACTAAAATACTAAATGAACTCCAAAAACTATGAAATTTTGTGAACATCATCTTCACTTATTCAAGTACTTTCAATAAAAGTTTTATGTCCATTTGACAAGCCAATTAATTTTCGTACAATTAATAAACAATGACTCGTAACCCAAATTTTCAAATTTTTCAACATATATGAACTTTATTTGAAACAAACCAACTGATCAAGTATGAATTCAACTTATTCATCAATTAAGTACTCATACATACTCTTAAACATCATCATACACACTAATTTAGTCATAAAAATCATGAGTAAAGTTGAAACTTTTATCTTTTTACAAGATGATGGTTGTTCCTCCCTTCCTTGGCCTCTTAGCTCCTTATTCTCTCTTTCTCCTCAAGATTTCTTCTACCCGTGACCTCTAAGAGCTCAGATTGCTAAGTTCTTGAGCTTGCATATTGGTCTAAAGAGTGTTTAAATGTGGTATATGCTTGGATCTTGGCAATTACCGAGATTTTTGGTTGTAACTTTGTTCACTCTCTCTTCCTTTCTATCTTAGCGGAAGAAAATGAAGAAGACTGTTGGTCTTCATTTGCCGAATTCCCTTACAGAATAAAAGAAAAATCTTTCTTTGCCCATGCAAAGCTTGACACCTAGCTCCTTGAGAAATACTCACTTTGCTCTCAAAATTTTTATGAAGAAACTACAAGATTTTGACACCTCATGGGTATTAAAGTAACTTCACCTTTTTATTTTTTAAATTACCATTTTTCACTCAAAGTGTGGATGAAATAATTCTTAGGTTCTCTTTCTTTGAAACTTCGACCATGTCCACCTTTTCCCTTAAGTTTCTTATTATTTGCCGTAGCCCACGTCAAGTCACTTTTTGTCCATATTTAATTTAACTTAACCCAACTTAAATTTTCTTTGATCTATGTTATTCATCCAAGTCTAAAATTAAGTTAATTGGCCATAACTTTATTTAATAATTCTTACTTTTTGGGTTATTTTCATTCATAATATTTCTGCCAAAAAGACTCTTTGGCTCAGTCTATTTTCAAATTTAGTTTTAATTTATAATCTAAATTCACTTTAATCCAAACTCATTAGTCCATTTACACTTTAATCGATCTGTAATTCATTCAAGTCTTATTCACCATTCTTGGTTCATTCCTTGCTTAATTGTTGGCCAAATAAAATTATTAAAACCGACCATACATTGCTTCTTAAGCTCAAATTAAGTTCAACACTTTCTTAAATTTAAGTTCAACGAAAATTAATTATGCATATTTAGAAAAATTCTTGTATATTTTTGTCATCAATTATAAACAACTTGCTAAACGTGTAAACGTGTATAAAATTTGCAATCTAAAAGTACAATTTACTTACACGACATTCGTTTAAATTTCCAAGGTCCCACACCACTCCTCCGTTCTAAAATATAAGAGCATTTATTAAGAAATATACTTAATTATTTATCTATTTGAGTACAAGACATTATTTATGGATTATTTAGAAAAATTATAACTATAAGAGCAAAATAAGTTTCAATTATTGCATAAAAATATTCCATAATGAATAATAATTTAATGAGTCTTGAGAGATTTTAGAAAGATTTTTGGGAGAGATTGTGTAGCGGAAGTGACGTGTGAAAAAATAATGAAAATTGGAATAAAAATATATTCTAAAATTCATTTTGCTCTTATCTTTTGAAACAAATTAAAAACTCATTTTGTTCTTATATTTTGGAACGAATGGAGTATTTGCTAACAACAATGGTTACCTTTTCGGCATCTGATTTCACCTGTAGATGGTTTGAATATGTTCATCCATATTATTGTAACCACTTTTTAACTTTTCTATAGGTCCGTGCAAGCCATAGACGACTCCGTATTGTGCGTATAGAGACTACTGCAGATAGCCAGCGAGTTGTTGGGCTTCTTATACCGAATGCATTAGTTAATTCTGTGCTTAAAGGTCTCTTTCTCTCACTCACACCCACACCATGCAAATGAGTTAGCTATATGTTTTTTTGTTTGCATTATCATTGTTAAGCAAGCAAATACCTCTTTTTATTTTTATTATTTTATTTTATTTTTTGTCTTATCACAGAATTTCATCATGCCACAACTGCATACATTTCTTCAAATCATATACTATATGACCTAAATTCTTACGGTGAATATTGCTGTGAGAATCATGAACTCTGCTATAAATGTTTCGTTTATGTTTTCAGTCTGTAGTTTCGGGTACATATTTTCTTTGATGAAGGTTTCATAAAAAATAAAACTAATCCAACCATGTCAACCTTGGTACAGATTTGGCACGGATTCAAGACAGTGAAGACTATAGCATGACATGAAAGCCAATGTCTTTTTTGTGGTGAAGTTTTTTGGCTGAAAGTTGACATGAAACGAAACCTGAGGTCGTCTTTTTGTGAATATTATGGCTGACAACTTTTCCATATACAGGTGGCTTTGTGACCTTTTTAATTAGTCCTGCCAAGAAGTAAAGCAGTTTTTGCTCTATGGAATGAGATCCTTGGTATGGAGTTGTGCAGTCTTGATACAAACTCAATTCTAAAGTCTCCATTTTTTGCACTTACATATTTTTTTTGTAAATTATAGCCTTTATATGGCTATTTACAAGATGTGTACTTCATATGGTTCTGCGTGACTGAGCCGTCTGTCACTAACGATAAATTATCAACCAAATATTCAGCCGGAATTGCAAGTAGTTTTTGTTAGTTTTTATTTTGCAAATGCGTAAACCCCGCTTGCTACCTGCCATATGTTGGTGTTTCAGGTTTGGCGGTCTTTCATCGGGCTCCTGCACCTTTAATTTAACCCGTCTGTACCTCTGATGCCACTACCATGCCCATTAACATTATTGACATATATATTTAACTCTAAATAAGTTATAATAAAATTGCATTACTTGTACAGTTTTACTTAATTCTTAGTTTCATGATATATGGAATTAACTCTAGAAATTATAATTGTTAAAAGTTTTTCATCGTGCAATATTGATAAGATTTTTAAGCATTAAGAATTTAATAAAAAAATACAAGTACAGTCCACGGGATTTTTTGAATAATGACAAAACTCAATATTTAATATATTTTGATTTGAATTATGTTATTTTGTTATGTTTGGAATTTAAAAATACAAAAAAAAAAATGTAAAGAATAATTAAAATAATTATACTTCTAAAACTTTTAAAATGTTAAATATCAAGAATCGGGTTAAATTTTAAGAATATTTTTTCATTATTTTTATTTTTTCGTTTCAGGTTGAGTCCCGATTAACGGAGCATTTAGGCAAACCGGAAAAAGACAAATTAGATATTTTTTAACACGGGCGTAATATTACTCGGGGCAATCGAATTCGGCATATCTCCCTCCAATTCTCACTCAACTAATTCTCTCGTTTTATTTGTTATGGTTCATGCATAAACCTTCGTATTCTCTCTTCCAGGGTTAGGTTTTCCTTGAAATTTTCTTATAGAAAACGTTATCAGTCATATATACTTCGTGGATCGTAGGAGATCCCGCTGTTTCTCTCTGAGGAGGAGTATGCGCGGTGTTCGCACGACGGAGCTCTGGTGACGGAGAAGGCGGACTCCTTTTTTCGGGAACTGTACAAGTAACATGAGACCGTTAAGGCTCAGGCCGATGCGACCTCTATTACCGCCGAGCAAACTTGTTCTCTGCTCGAAGTACGTTTCACCTCGTCCGAAGTCACCAGCCTTCAATCTCAGCACTCGCAACTCAACTCCTCTCCGAGCTCGCCCAACTCCGAGCTAACAACCACCAAATCCATCTCCAATCTGTAAATCCTTTTATTTTTTCGGTTGTTATGTTTGGTGCTTAAGTTTTTTATCATGTTTTGGGAGAATGGTACTATCAGTTTATAGTCTAAAAATAGAATTGTATCTCTAATTTGTAATTTTGGAATAGACATCTAAATTGTCTCTAATTTTGAAATTGAGGGAGTGTTTCCAATATCCACGTGTAAAACTAATCTTTGCACAAGTTCCCCTCTTATATGAATGTGGACTAACTTAGTATTCATTTGAGGTCCCCTAAATGTGTTTGATTAGCAACTGATGATTTAGTTGATTTTTTGAAAGATTGGCAGAGATGGAGAGATTGAGCCATTATCAATGGAAGCTTCCGAGTTTCATAAATCAAAGAAGCAGTTGCTGGAATTGTTGGAACATAAGGATATTGAGATCAATGAAAAAATTATGACCATCAAGAGTCATCTTGGTAAGATTTTATGTGCATCTTCCTGCGACTCTCTTGTTACTTTGGTCTTGTTTATTTAAATTTTAATTTTTTTTTGGAAAATTGGAAGATGTATTGCTGTTTCGTAGTAGTTTATTTTGGTGCTTCCTTTAAGAGTAGTTAAGCAGGATCACTAATGACTGGCTGCTCGGTAATTACTTTCTACTTAATGGTATGAAATCAATTATCTCATTATTCGTTAACTATGCGTTGGCTATTCACTGCTGCCACCACACAGGCCAACACCTCATGAAGGTTCTAGTTACGGTGATATATCAGTTGCTGCTATTAGGAGCTTTTCCTAATGCCGTTGATTCCTCTATCGACATTATTTTTTAGCAATTATGTATGCCTGACGTGGATTAGTTGTATATATTCTTCTACATGATCTACTGTATATTATTAATTTTGACATGAATATCGATTGGTCAGTCTTACAATAGATAATTTCCCATTTGTTAGTCCTTAGTAGGCTTAATACTACTAATGAATAATGGCATGCTTGCTTCGGAGGTGCAGTCGTATTTCCACATGTTTATGTGATCTGTTACAGGATTGCAACTTTGCGAGACTAGTAACCAACTTACCATTGTTTGACAAAAAAATGTATTTATTAATTGTCTTTTCTGCTATTTTATCTTGAAGGTGAACTTGACTGACATGGCTGCTTTCAAAGAAGCCTGATTGGGCAATGCTGAAGCAGAGTTAGCATGCTCTGTTGCTTCCTGTGCCCGTTTCCCACAGGTTTGACATTCCATAATATTTCTTCTTCACTATGTCCCTTCTTCATCACTACTTAAAAATGTTCTGATGCTTTCTTTCACATATTTTTCTGTTTTTGTTTGTTTCTTTATTCACAATTATGACTGTAAAATTTGGATACAGGCAGGGGAAAGAACTTATTGAGAGGCATAATGTTTGGCTTAATGACGAGTTAACAATAATGTTTGGCTTAATGACGAGTTAACTGCCAAAATTAACAAATTGAATGAGCTGCGTAGGACGCAAAGTGAAGTGGAGGCAGGTTTGTCTTTCAAGCTTGCAGATGTGAGTTTGATTGAGATTGCTTAATTATATAATTCATTTTTTTATTATATACATATTCCTTGTAAAATTTTATTAGTTCTGTCAATAAAAAATTTCTCTTGTAGGCTGAGAAAAAGTACACTGAAAGTTCGAGTGCTTTAAAGAGGAAACATGATAAATGAGCTGGAGTTACAGCTAAAATCTTTGTAGGAGGTGTGAACTGTCATATATACCTCTCGAACTTAAGTTTGAATTCTTTTGATAAGCGTCCTCATTTTACATGTATCTATCTCACGTGTGAGGATGCTCACCTAAGGATGCAGCTGCAGCAGCTGAAGAGCAATTTCAAGCAAAAATCTCCATGGTAGGTGCTATGAAGTTTTACTATTCGAACTCTGTCACCTTGGAAAAATGTATTAAACCTATGAACTATGATAGTCGTCGTTAATCTTGTTTTTTGCTGGTCTTTGCATACCATCTGAACGAGAGATACTTATTTTGTTTCTGATTCTTGTTATAGGCGCTAAGATTCATCTCAATGTTTCCGATTTGTAGGTAAACAAGCTTGTTGAACTATATAAGGAGAGCTCAGAGGAGTGGTCCAAAAAGGCTGGAGAGCTTGAGGGTGTGATCAAGGCTTTGGAGGTGAGATCATCTGCAATCCAGTGTTCTCGGATATATGAGCTTGCTATAATTTTGTAGTTGCTGTAATACGAGTATACGACTGTGGCAGTTATTGAATTTTTGTTTTTATCTGGAAGCAGAGTCACTCATGTCAAGTTGAAAGTGATTATAAAAAATAAAATTGATCATGAAGTGTCTGCATGGAAAGAGCTTGAGAAGGTTGCTTCTTGGTGGCATCTTTATGATTTCTTAAAATCAGAAGTAGATTTTATGTCTGTTTCCTTCTGCATTTTGATTATTAGTACTTTTCGTTTTCACTTGCAGAAGAAGTTGCAAAACTTGTTGAAGGGAAAGGAGGAACTGAGCAAGGAGAATCAGGCTCTATCCAAACAGTTAGAAGACTTTAAGCAAGGTACTATTTTTGTCCGGCCCCGTAACTTTATTGTATTATCTGCCAATTATTAACTGGTCAGTATGATTTAGTTTTAAATAATAGAAAAGAGGCGCATAGTGGACACTGCAGGTGAACAGGTCATGAAAGAAAAGAAGGAGAAGGAGAAAGATGCCAGGATCCAGGTTCAGATTATAACCATCCATTTTTCTCTCTTAGTTTCCCTTCTCTCTTCATGACTTTTCCGCTTGGTAAATGAATGGTTAGCTTCTGGAGAAAACTTTGGAGAGGCAGAGAGAGGATTTAAGGAAGCAGAAGATGACAATAAGATGGAGAAAGCACAGCGTCTGAAAACAATTATGGATTTGTATGGACCCGTTACTCAGGTAGCTGTGAATCTTATTTTTTTTTTTTTTTCTCTCAGTTTTTAAGGTCTGATTGCAACAAATAGGATATTAGTTTATTTTTTTAGTCGAAAGTTTACAATCTGCAAGTTATGGTATGAAAAAGTTTACAGTCTTCTGTTAATTCTGCAATCACTTCTAAATTTGCAAAAGCATACTGCTTCAAACGCATTTTGTGTACATTAAAATTTACTGGCTTAAATTCGTACTTTTTCCATCTCCCTTGAAACATGTCGCATTTGTTGGCTCTTTTATCAATTCAGGAGAGAACAAAGCTCGAGGATGAACAGAAGAAGCACAAGCAGCCCTAAAAACCCTTTCAGATGAAGTTGAGAAGTTTAAGCATGCCGATAGCAGTCAACCTGAGGTAAGTTTTTATCCCCCTTCCCTCGTCAACGCTGGATATCTAACATGAATTCAAACAATAGGAAATTTCTTTCGCATTTGTTAAAAATAAGCTTGCGCTGATGTCATCCACTACCATTCTATGCATTCTTAAACTGTCGACATAATCAAATGTTTTTTCCTCACACTCCTTGCATTGATTGACTAGGGTCCATCTGCGGTGCAAGTCTTTTCTGGAACCCTCTTGGATGACATGGCAGCTGCCTATCTACTGGCAGTAGAGAATTTTCAGCAGGCTGCACATCCTATTATTGTTAGTGACGTTGAACGTCCTATTCTTGCAGATCCTTCTTTAGATGTGGGCACTTCATTTTCAGGAACTATTACTTTTTAAGTCCCTTTCCTCCACTTCAAACATCTCAATATCAGCTTCAGAAGCTTCTTCAACCAACTTTGCAATCATTCCAAAACATTGAAGCTCAAAGAAATCTCACCAATCCTCCACTTGCAAGCGCTAGTCATCTTCTACTCTAGAGTTGCAAGAGGAGCCATCACTCGTTCCATGGGAAAGTTGAAGGGTTTCGGATCAAAAAACAGTGCGGAATTTAAAATAATATGATCTGAATCTCAGGAACCATGCGCATATTGAACCAAAATTCCAGTTTGAATATACTTGAACATATTTCAAAGGGAGATGAGATGAGCAGTTGTGTCTTAATCAATATGTCAATCGTCACGCCTCTACTGGTATCCACACACATAAATTGAGCCCAAGCTTTATGCGTGCTAGCGCGGTTTTCCAATTTCCTTCTATCTCAGTCTCTCTCGGCCTCATGGTGATTAGGGTTATGATTGCGGTTGCTCAAAAAGCGTATACATCTCTCCCTAATCCGACCATTTAAATACAGATATAAGAGAGAACGAGGAAACTCTGGCTGTCAGTCCCAATATGTTATAAGCCTGGTTCGTTTAGTATGCGACCCTATAGGTTCACCTAATATTAGCAGTAGACCCAAAACTCATTTTCGGCCCACAAGTAATAAGCGACTTCTATCATGACATTATGACCACCTAAGTTAGGTAAAAGTCGGTTTTTCCGACATAACCTTATTGACAACTAATAATCAAGTACTTTTCACGATTGGTTCTTAGGGTATATTGCTAACAAAAGCAGCTCATTGTATGTGCCAACAACACCTGTGCTCAAGAAGCCTTGAGGTGCAGAATCACACTTTTCTGAGCATGTTGAAATTCCCAAAGTTCTGCTTGCCCTCGAAGAATCAACAGCAGATGATGCCAGCGTTTTACCCAAGGTTCAAATAGGAAGGAAGTGGTGGTGGAAAGGATGAAAGTGTGGTTCATTTTTAAGAGCCGGTTGAGCTGCCAAAGGTAGATGAAGCGGGTGAAATAATGGCAACCAGTGATGGTGATCAGTCTATTGCCGAAGCTGCGCAAGAGGAGGAGCGATTGACAGAATCTGAAAGTGACCACGAATATGGAGAGGTGGCCACTGAGACTGTTGTAGATCTTGTAGGAAGTGGAAGCTCAGAAATGGGGAAAGTTCAACACGAGGATGTGACAATTGTTGAAGACACTGTTGTAACAAACGATGACATTGAAGAGGTAAGAAGTTCTCCTGCTCAAGTTGTGGATGACGGAAATAATGAAGGTGAAATAATGGAAGATGATGATGATGATAAACTGAAGAACAAACATCACAAACTCAAGTACTAAAACAACAACAGATGTCACTGCTGATGCTGTTGATGATAATGTTAGTAGGTCACCCTCACCTACAGCTGGTAATACTAGTAGTAGTAGGTTAGCCACAATTAATTTAAACACGCGGGCAATGGAAAAGGCTATGCAAAGGATAGCTGGCATGGTTTCTTCATCAGTAGCAGCTAGAGGTCGTGGAACTAGAGCACCTAGTGGGCGTGTTGCCTGCAGCTTCTGTGGTGCGTGAGGCTGTCAGCGTGGGCCAAAATCTAGTTCTGGTGGTCAATAGGGCAAAGAGAATCTGCAGTTGGACCAAGCAAAAAGATTTCTTTGACAAATATCTTCGTTTTCATCCCTTCATATGATCTATATAATCTGGTAGGCACAGGTAAACAGTAAATCAAGTATGATACCGTTAGTATTTCTACATGCTGATTTTGGCGAATGTCATTGGATCACACTTTCCTCCATTGGAAGAAAGTTGAGGATCTTGTGGTGCTGAGTAGGATGTCACTAGATTTTGAATATACATACATAGCTCATAGCTTCATGATCCTTAATAGTATGTCGTTTTTCCATTCACTTCATTTATTAAAACTCCTCTATTTTTAGTTGATCATATGCGGCAAAGGATAAGGTGCAGTGTCCTGATGGAGAGTTGCCGGGAAATTTCATAAGGTTAGATGTATGTATCGGGTTCTAAGAATTAGTGATTGGTTTTTTACCGACGGTTTGGGAAATCAGCAAACCGTAACCAGTTTTAATTTGTTACCGAAAATTTTGCTCGCTTATGAACCGAATGTGATTTTCGGAAACCAGTGGTATAGGTACCCGCTGGTTGGGGAAAAAAAAACCCATTTTCCCAAAAAAAATTGAACAGAGGAATATAGGAATGTAGTTAAGTATATAATAGACGGCGAGTAAATCCACCTCATCAACAGATGGGTGCATTTTATTAATAAGATCAAGATAATGACCTGAAAAGAAAAATTCAAAAGATATAGTCTACTATAATCATAGCCTCATGGAATGTTAAGGATCATGATTCTTATTTTACCAAGTGAATGTTTTATGTCATGGTTATGAAGATTAATATCTTGTTTTGGACTGGTAGGATATGCTATATTTCAGTATTCGTCAATTTTGTCTGTTTTCCTTCATATTGGACTATTCAGTTTAGCTATTTGCCCTAGGAAAACATGTCAAGGGTTGCTACATTTTGTAGTTAGAGAAACTGAATAATTTTGCTGATTGGACTAAACTTAAGTTCTTAAAATCATTCCATAAAGTTGCAGACTTGCAGTAGTTCGCAATGCATGCATTCCTGTAGTATTATTTAGTAGAAATGGCTAAAAATCGATGGATTGAGTGATGACTTTGGAATTTTTTTAACATTTCATGGCTTATGTTTTCATTGCTAACGCTAAAGAACAGCCACTTACCACAGCAGCATATGTGCCTTCATTTGCTCCAACAATCATTTTTAGTGGACTCATGATTAATTATGTTGTTCTCCCGATATCAATTAAATTACACGATATGCTTTTGTATGTTTGAAAAAGATTATAATTTCCTCCTTTTCAGGAAAATTTAATCAAATAATTGTCTCAACTCACCTTATTATATCAAATGCAATCTCCCACTCCAACCACTATTACAACAATATGGCTCACCAACATTTTAATCTTTCTAGGACGGATGGAGTACTTGAGTGCAGCTGGAAGGAGTAAAACCCAACTTGCCTCTGATTAGGTCAAATTCCCAAAAATGGTTTTGTTGCATTATGTTACCGATTACTGACACCCCAGGCCAAGCAGTTTCCACAAAACCAAGGCACTTCACTCCCTCAGCGGCATCAATCACGTAACTCTTCACCGGAGGTTCAAATCGAGCCCCATCATTGAAATGAAAACTTAATTTAGGCACGTCCAAAGACTCGTTATATCCCGTGGAATTAAAGCAGTACTTTAACGGTTCAATTTGCAGGTTTAACTGCTGAAACTTCACGAGTGAAACGTTCAATGCTGCCACTACTAGCTGGTATGCTGGTAAAGTCAGATATGTTAGGCTTGAACCAGAGTCGATTATTGCCCCACCAATGCCATTCACATCCCATACTTCAGCAGGGATATTTAACATTACGCCACCCAAAGAAATTCCCCTAATATTCACGGCATAAAATGAACTTATCGCGCCAAGATCCGTGTACCTCGTGCTACCTCTATTTGGGTTTGCAGAACCAAAGACGAGGGAATTTGAGATGTTTTGAGGGCTCAAATGATCAACCAGACAGTAAGAGAATTTCCCCCCGAAGCTTTGAGTAGCTTTAACGGCAAAAAAGGAGCCATAGCCCAACCCCAGAACACCATCAGCACCAGCTACTTGCTGCTGGAAGCTTGGACCTTGTGAAGACTCACTACACCCAACCAGCACGTCTTGTAGTTTCATTTTCCTGCCGTTTGTGAGACCAAGAGTTACTGTTTCATTGGCGAAGATGCCTATTGCGGATGACCCATCTGAGTACCTACTTGTCAGAAAGTTACCAAAAGAAATTAAAGAGGAGCAATGCTATATTTTGAATTGTAAGCTGCAGCATTGCGACTCTCCTACAATGATAATCCCTAATTTCTCCAAACTACAGTACATTGGCTTTTTTATAATTATGAGTTACATTTATGACTCAAAATATGTATCATCTTCCTTAATAATCATTTTCCGTTATATTAGAAGAATTAGAAAAAAAATGAATGTCCCAAAGACAAATTAACTGTACCATATCCGGGCACCAGAAGTTCATACGGATAGAGGCATACCTGTAATCATAGGCGCAAGGGGACAAAGAAGAGGGACAGAGAGCAAGAGAGAAGAGATTGGCTAGCTGGATTTTGCACATATCTGCGGAGCATGGAATTGTGCTAAAAGAGGAAGAATTATCCGCCTCAAATACCCTCCGATGCACTGAACTCCAACTGCTACAATTATTTGGATTATGGGTACAACCGTGCTTGCAATTCATCCAAGTCAAATCACTCCCTGTATCCACAATAAGCGAGAATTTCTGTGATGGCGTGCCAGCCTTAAATGCCACCAAGTACTGCCCCATCCCGTAGTCTGCACCCGAACGCATAGGCATTGCCACTGAAATGCTGCTGTTGCTAATATTATCATCAGTTTCCAAAAGTAGTTTTCGTCCAATATTGGCAATGCTCGCCAGCCTTGGCTGATTCTTCTGCTGCTTTTCAACTATTAGTACCTTGTGCAAAATTGCACGCTGGCGAATGGCATCACTATAAAGCACGCGCTCCAACTTCATCATATCACCAAAACCACTTGCCATTTTCTTATGACTAATCATAAGTAAAACGGAGAACATGACCGTGAAAAATAAACAGAAAGTTCCCAAAATATTGGCCATATTTATTTGTTCTAACCTTAAAAAAGACGAGAGAAGGCTACAAATTAGTTAGTCTTATTGAAGTTGGGACGACCAGCAAAGGGGAAGGCACCATTTAATATATCTAAGCCCATTTTAACGGTGATATTATGAATTATTAATGCATAATTATTGTAATAATTTCTACGTGTTGAATTTTCCTGATGCAACCCAACTCCGCCGGCAACAGTAATTGCTAAATATATGCCACATATATACCTAAGTTTTACGGCAAATTTTTAATTCTTGTTCAAACAACGGCGTGCGTGCCAATCATCCGGCATTAGTCCAAATACATTGATTTACATCATTACAGCCTTAGTGGCTTCTAAGAATATCGGTATATTTGACTTTCCATAATGATATCCTATTTTTATATCCCCAAAATAAATAATAAAATAAATAATGCCAGCTTTCACCTAAACTACAAATGTTGGATGTTTAAATGTTTTTAAGTGGGCCCCCTTTGTTAATTTGCTGAATCAGCGCATAATCTCCCATCTATGTATCCCCCGTTGACTTTTCTTATAGATAGCCGCTAGCTACCTCTAGAGACCAAAAAATCCATATTACTACATTCTAAAATTCCATTTGGCTCATTAATTATTAAACTCCACGAAAAATTCGGGGATTAGGTTGTCTGTTGGTAGGGGTAATCCTGCCTTCTTTCCGCAAATTAGTCTTTACATTTCTGTCAGCAGGGGAAAGAAAGCTTTTTTTTTTTTTCCCCCTAAATTGCCAGAAGGTTAACGCTCACGGTGCTTGACATTTGCACCTTATATAATCTAGAAAGGAATAACGGCAGTAAAATGAAATGTAACAGTATCATATTGAATTTAAGATATCGATTAGATGAGACGGCTGAATTCTTAAGATTTGCACATATGTTAACGCCGCTTTCTTTTCATCTAAAGATTCAGAATAACAAATAGGCTTTATATTGTTAAAACTTAAAAGTGGCATTGGTGCATTGAATTTGACAATGTATACTTTTCTACAGTTTTAACTAAGAAAACAATAACCAACTGGGCTGCCCAGTGGTAGCAACTGGCCTCTCCCAAATGAGAGGTTGGAAGAGGTCTGGGGTTTGAACCTTGACAAGGAATTTAATTATTGCGTTAGTTGACACCTTGAAAATGTCAAGGAATTTAATTATTGCACGGGAGTTTATATCGCCTTTCATAAGCCTTTGGGCGGACAACTATTGGAATTGCTTATATAATGTACCCAAAAAAAAAAAAAGTAAGAAAACAATAGGAATTATGAAATACTGTTGGAATAGCAATTCAAAATGCCGATGAAAAGTGTGGCAATTGTCGAAGTACTTCATGGAGAAAAGTTGTGAGAAACTGGGCGGAGCAACTCTGCCACTTAGAAATAATAAACAATAGATTACTTATTAGAGAAAAGTTCTGAGACGAAGAGCATCATCAAACAGGCACCCTTGATATTGAAGGTATGTTGATTAAACAACTACATGTCTACACCGTACCCTTACTTAGAGATGATTGCAATCAGAGCTTCTTAAGAGAAGCTTTCAAATGTGGCTGAAGGCTTGCAACTCCTGTGGCCATCTCAACCACATAAGTGAGTTCTCCACTAACCAACTTAAAAGCTCGAGTGATCTCTTTCACCTGGTCACAAGAAGGGTTATATGAACCTTTTAGAGTTTTGCGGATCCAAAAAATCAGTCATTTAATCTATATGCATATTTATATAATGTATCATGTATGACAATCTCCCTTGTGGTTTCCTTGGTGAAAACCATCAGATGAACGTACATTGCATTCATATATTGAACTGCTGACATATTATTAACCTAACACCCGAGGTCCTGAGCCGGCTAGCACAAGTTTTAAACTAGTTATTCAAGTCATTAAAAATGACTTTTAACACTTGTCACAGTGTTGTGCCCTCTAATAACCAACTTATATTACCTTAGAAGCATTGCCCACGAGTTCACTTTCTAGCTTCACCTCTCTCTCTTCTGCATTATATGTTCCTTTCTGGAAATGAAAAACAAGTAACATGAGAACATAGTATAAGCGTCTGAAGATACTGGTTTTGATGGATTTTCGTTCCTAGTGATGATATTTAGAAGCAAATAGAAAATAAATAGATGATTTATGCCTGATATGTAAACCATGTGTAGGACTCGATGGAATCTGAAATCTACCAGACCATTCACATCAATTTGGAAAAAGCACTAGTCTTTGATTAAGTTGAAATTAAGCAAAATATTCCTGGTATATGTATCATATGCTTAAGTACATTAACATCCACGATTCCATGATTATGTGAGATAAGCCGAAAATTTTGACAAATGGAGATCTACAACGGGTTAAGGCTTCAGCACTTTTTTGCTTTCAAACTAGTTTTTCTTTTAAGTTTGCAAAATATATGAGTTTGTAGATCGAGCATATTTTAAAGGTGGCACCAGAAGCCGCTATCCTTCGTCTTTGTAAGTTTGTATATATGCATGTCATGCTATTCTTAGCTATAAATAGTTGCTGAGTGTAGGGTTTGTTTAGTAAGTGTTCTGGGTTGTTGGGTGTACACAAAAGAAAATGGGCAAGTCTTGTTCAAAGTCCCTTGTCATACTTGTCTATAGGATTACTGATTCCAACTTTACCAAGGGTACTTCATGATTTGCATGAACTATGTAAATCTTGTGGTGCATTTATGTTGTTATGCTTGCCACATATATCCATGTTGCATTTATGTAGTTATGTAAATCTTTCAGGTTTTTAATGCTTTGTTAGCATGCTTTGGAATAAAGGAACTTCCAATGGAACATTATTCAGTTATGCAGTCCAAATATAGATTTGAATCTTTCTTCCAAGAGAATAGTAAGTGTTTAAGAATCTAACTTAAAATCAATTGACGATAAGTTGAGAAGTCTCTCAAATATATAAATAGATCATATACTCAATATTGAACATTTATCCCAACAGTAAGTATTCAAGTTATATCAATAACTATTATTTTTATTTTTTTTCTTTTTCTTTTTTGGCGATTAATCAAGTTTTTAAGGAAAATGTACCTGAACTTCAACAAGACCGGTGCTCTG
>JAUMHB010088699.1:0-11350 GCA_032359685.1 Pittosporum tobira
ATTCAAATTTCAAATTCGTCGTCTTGCCTCGATTCGCGAACCAAAAAATAAAATAATTAAATAATACGCCAAAAAGTTAAAACCTGAAAAATGCAATATTATACTCTATCCCTATGTTTTGGCACGCTGCGATTGCAACGGCGTTGTCCGTTTTTCCATACGATGCTCCGGTCGAAAAAGTCAACTATGGGCCCGGTTAGGTCAAAAAGTCAACGGCGACCCGGGTCACTGTTTTTTCGCGTTGATTCCAGATCTTCGGTCAGTTTATAATTCTGAGCATTTTATAACTCCCGGGTCAAAATAACCAACATGCCCTTAGGCACAAAAATGTCAAAATAACCAAAATGCCCTTGGGCATTAAATTACTATTTAATTTAATTCTTCGAAACGTAGTCGCATAGAAAAAATAATTCAACTAGAAAATAATAATAGGAAGATTTTTATTTATTAAATCGTTCAAAATTTTGGGTTCTTACAGTCGTACTGCCGGTCAAGGTTGCTAGCCACATGTTCTATATGTTCGATGGTATGTTGATGCCTCTCTGTCGTACAGAGGTGGTTCATACACCTCTAAGTGGAGTCCTACAAGAGTCATACGACTCCCTATAGCTAGCCCCTATCCTGTAGGCAATAAATTTCCAATGACGTGCCCTAGCGTGCACCCTTAGTAATTATTCATCTATTTCCCTTGTCCTCGCTTCTGACTCCCTAATTCTTTCCCATAGATGATCTTCAATCATCATATCAGAGTGGGGGAGAACTGGGACAGGTTCAGGCTCAGGGACAGGTTCGGCCTCCTCTTTGGCTAGTGCATTATCTTCAGGATCCTCCTTGATGGTTATCATTAATTATTCCTCCTCTTCGCTCTCTCCAGCCATCCATTTTTGTGTCCCAACATTTAAAATAAGATTTAAGGTAATGGTTAAATATAGCTTGAGAAATAATTTTAAGTTTAAAGATAATTATAAATGGTTTAACATCATCCTCATCATTCGAGGTAACATCTCATATCCATCGGCGCTTCTTCATCATCATCTTACCCCTCGGGTGCCCTATACTCCATACTATCCTCGTTTGTTCTCCATCGTCTTCATTGGTCTCTAGGTTTGGATTTTCTTTGGGATTTCAAAAGCTAGAAGTTGGCTAAGTGCTATCACCTCAGGAATATTCCAACTTATCAAGTCTTGGACACATAGGGATTATTCATAATGTCATTACAACTCTTATCCTTCAAAAAATTTTACGTAAATTTTCTCTCAAGCTAATTAGGGTTTTTCCTAACGATTGGATCTAAGAATTTGCACTAACTTATAGCTTTGATACCAACTTTGACGCACCTAATTTTTCAACAACGAATCCAAGTGGAAATTGGGACGTCGGATATCATTCTCAGCATTTATATCGAATTCTCAACCATGGACAACTCTCCCTATTATAATTTTACAATTAGATCTCACATATAAATAAATACACAGTGGAAGTGTATTGCTCTATTTAAATAATAATGTCTTACATAACATGGCTTAATGCGACAGTATCACCAAAATTCAAATACATAATCGACTATAAATCAAGTTAGACAAATCCGATGCCTTTATTCTCTAACAACATGCATCTAATAATATTCCAACTTGTTCCTGCCTTTGGAGGACTCTCTTTGATCCATGACTTATGGAAGGTTTATAAAGCATAACAAGAATGAGCAAAAGAATGTTCAGCAAATAATTACTCTATTTTCAATAAAAATGATCTTCTAGTCAAAAAGATATAAAAACATTGGGGTTTTGAATCATGAAACTTTACTTTTGAATTTCATCATAGCATGCATGATTTACGAGCTTAATATAATATCATGTCATTTAAAAAATTAACATTTGAGTATTGAACACCAATTTAATGACACTTATGTCCGACACGTATGTCATAAATCTAGTCTCGACACAAAGTTTAGTCTAACCCCAATTTTTCTCATGCACGTATACGTCACAACTACAGGACTTAACCATATAGGGTCCCAGCACACCTGTCTTTAGTGTGATGCCCCCAAATTTCCAAAACCGAATCCACGTGGAAATTGGGTTGTCAAATATCATTCTTAGCATTTTATGTTGAGTTGTCAACCTTGGACAACTCTCCCTGTTATAATTTACAAAAGAATCTCACATACAAATAATTACATAGCAAAAGCATAATGCTTTAATTAATAATAAGGTCTTACAATAACAGGGTTCAGTGCAACAAAAGTCGTACAAAATATTCAATTACAATATCTAGTTAGAAAAATCCGAATGTTTTAATAATACTTTATCTTGTTCTTGCCTTTCGAGGGTTCACCTTGCTCTATAGATTCTGGAAGATTTATAAAACATAACAAGAATGAGCGAAAGATGTTTAGCAAGTAATTACTCTATTTTCGATAAAAATGATCTTCCAGTTTAAAGATACAAAGCGATATGATTTTGAATCATGAAACTTTACATTTTTTATTTCATGAGTTTAATATGAATTCTATCAAGGCATGCATGATTTACGATTTAATATAATATCATGTCATTTAACAAAGTAAAGTCTAACAACTCGTGCCCGTATACGTCACAACTATAGGGTTTTACCATGTAGAGTCCCGGCACGCTGGTTCAATATTCGATTTCAAATTATAATATGAATATGAAAAAGGCTTTAATAGGACATGTTATACATGAAAGATATGTATAACTTTTCAATTAAGCATGTTCAAGAATTATGCTTAATAATAATTCAACATATAAGAATTTTACTTATACAAGCATGGCAAGCAAACACGTATAATGGAATAACAATTATACGAAAATAGTTCAATAATTGGCATGCATAAGTGAATAATATCTTATACATAAGTGGAGAGTAAAAATCTTGCTTTAAATGAAGCTTCTAAATGTTCCTCGTAATGCGTTTAATGATCGTAGGTTTCTCTTTCTCTCTCTTGTTTGTTCCTATACTAATAAATGCCTATCACTAGTATCGTCGTATTAATATATGTCCCTCACTCTCAAAATAAACCTAAGCATCTTGGAGTTTTCACAATTTGAAAAGATTTAAACGCACACAACATTTCAAAGGGCAAAACTATCATTATCTTGACAATTGCCATTTGTTACTTT
This sequence comes from Pittosporum tobira, assembly GCA_032359685.1. Classification (NCBI taxonomy): domain Eukaryota; kingdom Viridiplantae; phylum Streptophyta; class Magnoliopsida; order Apiales; family Pittosporaceae; genus Pittosporum; species Pittosporum tobira. Next base: position 3,141 of record JAUMHB010088699.1, read on the forward strand.
TCTCACAATTTATCCTCGTATTTATCTCGGGGTGGTGTCAACCATAAAATATGATTTTAGATCCTTAATTGTTGGACCAAAATAAAATCCCTATAAAATTAATGTTTACAACTCTTCGTAATTTAATATAGGAAAAATCAAATAAAATTATTTTGCGATAATTTTTAATGAAATAAATAATTACCATAATAAAATAAATAACTAAAAAGTCCAAAAATCCATCTAAACAAGCCCCAAACATCTAAAATTGATGGTGCCCATAGCAATACGATGGGATGTGCTCAAAAGCTTGTTTCTAAGCCGCCCACCAAATTTGAGCCCATTCCAAGTTAGACATTTTGGTAAACATGGTAGAGGGGTATTTCTGTAAATATGGCAGTGGGGTATTTTTGTAAATATGGCAGAGGGGTATTTTGGTAAATTTTTGGACCAAATCATTTTACAAAATAATTTAGACAGAAATTGATCATCTTGAACATCTTGACCAGTTAACCATTTGACCATTTGACCAACCTTGACCATACTTGACCATTTGACCTTGACCATTGACCATTTGACCTTTGCTGGAAAACTACCATCGCCGGACATGGTTCCTGGCCGATGACAGTGCCAACAAAGGCAACAATCCGTTATTCCCATGCATATACGCACGAATTTTGATGGGAAATGGATTTTTGTGATCTGTTCATTGATCTTAGCCTTAAATTTCACTGCCCCATTGCTTGGAACATGAGATTTTAGCCTTACTAGGTCGTCTTCCCCAAGTCCGGCCAGTCAACCAATAACGCCACCGACAGAACTCAAGATTTTTCGTTTGGTCAAAAAACAGCATGAAAAGTAAAATAAAAACCATCTATATGATCCTCGAAACTATAGAAATCAATTAGAACTGTCAATCGATCCAAACAAACTTAATTTAAGGAGAAAAATCAAAACTTTGCTCAAGAACAAGCCGGATTTGACCCCAACTAAAAATTGACTTGTACAACTTTGTTTCTTCACCAAAATGATCGATTCATGGTTCAAATCGATTCTACAGATCCCTAGAAACAATAACCCTAACTTAATTTTAACAATTAAACATCAATTGATGAAAATCAAAATCTCTTACCCAAGAACATTGTCAGACCCGTTTCTGAGTTGCTAGGTTTGGGCTTTGATTTAAGGCAGAAATTGGACGTATTTATAAGCAACCAAGGCACGGATTTAAAGCTTAGGTTACGTGCTATTGTTTCCCCATATCAATTTCAATTAGAGCTGCTGGAATAGTGATTGAAATTGGCTGAAAGATTGGATGTCACACTGTTCTTGCACAGTGGATATCCATCAAATCTGGGTTTGGGTTGTTGGATCTGGCTGATGTGGCAGCCTCTAATTGGTCCACGTGAACCAGCCCACATGGGTGTATTCCAGCACACAGTTTCGCTATACTACCTCATTTTGTGAATCGATTAAAATAATAAAATTTTAAATAATTAATTAAATAATAAAATATAATATTATATTATATTATAGTCTATTCCTACATTTTGGCACGCTACGATTCCAACGGCGCTATCCATTTTTCCAAACGATGCTCCGATTTTAAAGCCGTTCTGAGTCCTAGTCAAAATGAAAAACCGATTGCATTTCATATCACTATTTTTCATCGCTGATTCTAGAACTTTGATCATTTAATACTTTTGAACACTTTTTGAAATCTTTTCCAGAATGACCAAAATACCTTTGGTCATAACTTTTCCCAAAATACCCTTGGTCATAACATCTCCCAAAATAACCAAAATACCCTTGGTTTATTTATTTTTATTTTAGATCAATTGTCTGAAAAATAGTAACGAATAAAGTACATACATTCATTTAAATAATAATTTTCAAATAAACTTTTATTAATGTATTGGGTTCTCACATTTAGCTATGTTCAATAATCAATCTCAAATGAATATGATAAACACTTTAACATGACATGTTCAACATAAAATATGTGCATAACAATAACTTTAACAATTAAGCAAGTTCAAGAATTATACTTGAACAATATTTAATGTATAAGCGAATTAAACTTATACAATCATGGCAAATACGTATAATGAAATAATAATTATATGTAAGAAAAGTTAAATAACTTGCATACATAAGTGAACAATAACTTATACATAAGTAGAGAGTATAAACTTGCCTTATCGAAGCTTCTAAAAATTCCAAGTGACTCGCTTGGTGGTGGACGGTTTTATTTCCTCACTCTCGTATGCTCCTATCACAATAAACGACCAATCGTTAGTAACGTCATCTTGAAGTAGGTCTCTCACTCTTAAAAGTAAACCTAAGAATCTTGGGGTTCCCCTAGTTTTGAAATGACTTAAACGTACACAAAAATAAAAGGGCAAATTTGTCATCATTTTGACAATTTGTCATTTGTTACATTCCCCACAATTTCTCTTCATATTTATCTCGAGGTGTTGTTAACCCTAAACACAATTTGGGTCTTTGTTTGGATACCAAAAACATAATGCATATGAGGAAATAAATTTAAGGTTTGCAATCTTTTTGTAAGCTATTTAAGATAGAGCATAATAATCACATTGTGATGATTTGCAAATCATCTTAAGACATTTAAAGAAAACAATTTCATTCATTTCCTTTCAAACTAAAACAAAATGGGCATTTTCATTATTCTTAAATGAAAATAGAATACCTTATTTAAATATCTAAAATATAAGGTTCTCTTTTAAAAAAATATTTTATAACTATTTTTAGGAAAAAGTAAGATGGAGCACAAAATCACATTATGATGGTTCCAATATACCCTTGAAACAATCATACAAAATACTTTTTGTAATTTAGGGTTTGTGGATAAAATTAAACTTTTACTCTTATTTTCTTAAAAAATAAAAGTAATACAAAAATGTAAGGTCCCCTTTAATAAGGATACTTACATTCATTCTCAAATAATAAAATTGGGAAAGTATTTAGGGTTTTAAATAGTCCTTAAAATATCTCTTATTTTTATACTAAATAAGATATAGCAAACAAATAAATAAAATAATAAAATAAATAAATTATTGATCACATTATGATATATATATATATATATATAAACAATAAAAAAAATTCATGACATTTACATAACACTCTTTAAAACAATGAAGCACAAAACAAAAATGAGTAGTGGCAATTTCGTAAATACTGCATCAATAGCCCACTGAATAAGTAGTGGCATAAACGTAATTACAGTAGCACCAACATATGCCTAGAATCTCCATTGCTACACTTGTTCAAAGATTGCTCAATTTCTCATGCATACGGGTGTGTGTGTGTGTGTGTGTGTGTGTGTGTGTGTGTGTGTATATATATATATATATATATATCATTAATTGTGCTTAATTAAAGAAATTAACATTAATAAGATGTAACTAATTAACATTATGGCATAACTGCACCAATACTCCACTGGTGATAACAGCTAGCTCGAAACATTTTCATAGTTACCCTACACCAGAAGCAAGGAAGGTAGCTGGAAACTTTGGTTTTCTAAAAAAAATGCATAAGGACCGACTGCATGTGTCCCACAGCTTGAAAACGAGGAATCAAACCCGGATTACCTCTCTTTCTTTGGCCACAACAATTGCAGCCATGGTCGGCGGTGAGAGATGATGTCAGATGTGATTCCAGTCCAATTCATGCCTCCAATTTGATCCTCACACTGGATAAATCAATTATCGAGCACAGCAGAACTTAAAAAATAGAATTAACAAAAAAAAATTCACACACAAGCACCTTCAATAATAACCCCAGATGTTATTACTAACAACTATCTACTGAATTATAGTAAGAAAAGAATAATCTAACTTCTTCCTAGGAGGATTGTTGGCTTAAAGCTTAGTAGGAACTGAAACTCTTGATAAGAAATAAAGTGGTAGAACCAGCCTTTAAAGGCACCTAAAGATCCGGGTAAAATCTAAAATTTCTATGCAAGGATGGCCTCTACCTATTAACAGACTTGTTAATATTGCCTATTTAGCCGATAATTTTCACCTGTTGTAGTTGGCAAAAAGGGTTGGGTTTCAAAAAGTTGTTCTGGTCACTGCATGAGAGTCTATTTGTGATACCTCGGCCTCTCTACATCTATTAAACTCCTAGACAGGTCGTCAACTACTCCTCAAACTTTCATACTTACAATAAATTACAAATGTTCCTTAATGACATTTCAGCATAATTTAATTAATATTACAATTTTTCAAGAATAATTACAATATTTAATTATCTCGAATCTTCTCATTTCAACTCCTCTTCTTCCGGCTAGACAAATCCCCAGCGTCCATCTTGTACAAACTTTTTGAACTAGTTTCTTGTTACTATATTATCTAACTGCAAGTAATATATTCAATAATAGCAAGGGTGAACAATTAAGCTCAGCAAGTACAACCTCTTAAATACTAAAACATACTTTCAACTTTGGTAAAATCAATTCAAGCTTTTGAAATAAACATACTTTCAATGCAAAGTATAATTTACAAGAAGTCAAGTAAATCATGCTATAGTTTAAAAATATACAGGTGAGCATGCCTTAACCTTCATGTTCCTTCATTCCCCGTCTAGCCTTAACACACAGTAAAGACCAAACGAGTACCAAACCTTCAGCGATTGTGCACAACGCAAAAGCAGGGCAATTTCATCCTGCACCATAAGATTTGCTCCCATGGGATCCCGAGGAATTTACCAGTCTTACCAACTTTGCCATAGAATTTACTCCCATGGGGTCCTGGGAAATTTACCGATCTTACCAACTTTGCCATAGGATTCACTCCCATGGGGTCCTAGGGAATTTACCGATCTTACCAACTTTTCCATACTCAAACCTTCTTTTAAAATTTCATTTAAGCTTTCATTCATGCACAAGTAATGTAAAACTTATGCAATTCCTTCATTTTAAAACATGCACGTGTAACCATTTGCAAGTAATTTACATGTAAAAGTAAGACTAGAAAGTGTACTTATCTTCCTCGTGCTTAAAACTTACTCCCTAATCATGCTTCGCCAGTTAGCTTCCGTTTCCGTTTCCGTTTTCGTTTTTGTCTACGTTTTCATTTTCGTCTTCGTCTACCTAGTTTACTTTGTTTTCACTGAATCACTTTTAAAGCCCTTATAAACCTTAAAATAGAATCCCAAGTACATAAACATCGCATAATAGTACATCGTTTAAGTTTTAAATCTTATAACCTCACTAGTCATTTTTAGCTTACTGCACTATTAGTATTCACATACGAACAAATTTTTGTTACATAATCCATTTAGCTACAATTTTACCTTTTATACATTCTAAATATCTAGAGCTTCGTATAGGCTCAAGATTGACTGAGTTCCGAGTTCGTATGAAAAAAGTTATAGTTTTCCAAAGTTAGAATAATTTCTAGAAAATATGCTCTGTTTTGGCTTTATAGCGGCAAATTTGGGCATTTTTAAAAAATACCAAATAATTTCACAAGGAGTCATTTTGTTTTGAAAAACAAATTACACTTTCCCAAGTTTGATGAAAAAATGTTTTGTCAGTTGAGGCTAAACACATGATTTTATATGAGTTTCCAAACTTAACCCAAAATCAAGATTTTTTAGATTTTCTAGAATGCTTCTATATGCTTTTTCTAGTACTTTATAAAACTAGTAAACGACCTTATTTCCTCAAACAACCTTCCGTAGCTATGTTCCTTATCAAGTTAAATAAACTCACAAAAAGTTTCGTGTACAACTCACAAGTATATTATTTTATACATATTTTTGAACATAGACTGCTGATTCAAATTCCTCTGTTCCATCAAAAAACTTACAACAGTCACTTTCAACAATTTATTAAAATACCAAATAAACTCCGAAAATTATGAAATTTGGTGGGCATCATCTTAAATTATTCAAGTCTTTCCAATAAGAGTAGGTAGTGTACTTGTTTTTCTCACGCTTAAAACTTACCCCCTAACCGTGCTTCGCTGGTTAGCTTCTGTTTCCGTTTCCTTCTATGTTTTCATTTTCATTTTCGTGCTCGTCTATTCTGTTTCCTCCGTTTTCTCTCTAATCACTTTCATAGCTCTTCTAAACCTTAAAATAGGTTCCTATGTACATAAATATCTCATATTAGTACATCATTCAAGCTTTGGACCTTATAACCTCATTGATCATTCCTAACTTACTGCACTAATGGTACTCACATATGGATGACTTTCTGTTACATAATCCGTTTAGCTAAAACCTTAACTTTTCTACATTCTATATTTCCAGAGTTTCCTATAGACTCAAGAAAAACTCAATTTCCACGTTCATATGAGAAAGATATTTCTTTCCAAAATTGGAACAACTTTCAGAAAATATGTTATGTTTTGACTTTACAGCAGCAATTTTGGGCATTTTTCAAAAATACCAAATAATCTCAAAATGAGTCATTCTCTTTAAAAAAATCACACCAGACTTCCCAAGTTTGATCATAAAAAGTTTCATCTATTGAGATTAAACACATGATTTTATATAACTTTCCAAACTTGACCCAAAATCAAGATTTTCCAGATTTCCCAAAATGCTTGTGCATGCTTCTGCATGCTTTTTCGAGCATTTTATAAAACTAGTTAAGGACCTTATGTCCTCAAAAAATCTTCTATAGATATGTGCCTTATCAAGTTAAATAATCTCACAGAACGTTTCATGTACAACTCATACGTATATTATTTTATAAATATTTTTGAACATAGACTGTTGATTCCAATTCCTCTGTTCCATCAAAAAACTTACAGCAGTCACTTCCAACAATTTATTAAAATATAAAATGCACTTGAAAATTTATGAAATTTGGTGGGCATCATATAAACTTATTCAAACACTTCAAATAATATTTTTATGACCATTTGATAAGTTAATTAATTTTCGTGTAATTTATGAACAATAACCCGTAGCCCAACATTTTTAGATTGTTCAACATACATAATACTTCCTTTGCAACAACCAATTACTCAAGCATGAATTCAAAGTATTTATCAACTAGGCTACTCTCTCATACTCTTAAACATCATTATAAATACCAAATTAACCATAGAAATTAAGAACAAAGTTAACACTTTTACCTTTCTTGCAAGATGATGGTTGCTTGCAAGGGTTGTTGCCCTATCTTCAACTCCAGCCCTCTATGGCTACCTTCCTTGCCTCAATTAGGCTCAAATCAGTGGGTTTAAGGAGTACATTGAATGATGATTAAGGTTTAGTAGCTTGGTATGGGTATATGGAAGCTCAATTTTGATTGGTTTGGCAATGGAAATCACCCATTTCTCTCTACGCTTCTCTTATTCTCTCTCTATATTTCTCTTCTTTTCCTTTCTTTGGCATAAGAATGAACAATGGGGCTGCCCTTTTTGCTGAATTCCTTATAAAAGAGGAAGAAAAAAAAAATCTTGCTTTGTGAAATGTCCATTTTGCCCTCAAGATATTTTGGAAGAAATCACAAAAATTTAATACCTCATGGGCATTTTAGTCATTTCACATATTTATTTATAAATTATCATTTCCTCACTCAAGGTATGGATGAAATAATTTTTAAGTCCTTGATCGGTGAGAAGTGCAATTATAAACTAATCAGATTGTAGTAAAATATTATTTCCACGAGGATTGAAATCAATTATGTACCAACCTTGATTATTCTTTAACTTATCTAATTTGATCAATAAAAACTTTGGTTTTTGAATTGAAAGAACTAACTACTTAATAAAAACAAAAATAACTAAACTAATAATGTGAGAACCACCAGCGGCATGGACAGGAATCGGCATAAGGCAGAAACCGACTAGGGCGTCCAATGTTAGCGAAAATAGAAGTTTTGAATTTTTATGAAATGATACCTTGTAAACATCATAAATTCAATAATAATATGAAATCCAAATTATTGTACGGGCAAAAATGCTTAATTCGAAAAATTTTGCGGCAACCAAATTTTTGGCGTGCCGGGAGAAAAACCCTAGCCCAAAATGGCAAAAATAATTCAAGTTTGTTGGCCCAAGATTTTAACTTGGTAATTCTAATTTAAAAATGGACCTAAGTTAGTAAACTTGGCCAAAGAAAAATGAAGGTCTAAATACTTGTGGGCTTGGTCAAAAATGGTGGGCAAAAAAGTTGGGCTTGAGGTCAAAAATGTGTGGGCCAAGGGCCCCATAAGGGGAATTTCGTCCAAGGCATGGGGAGGG
>JAUMHB010088721.1:0-11345 GCA_032359685.1 Pittosporum tobira
CAGGATCCATCTAATCTTAGCACAAAGAAAATTAGAACATAATTAAATTAAAGAAAGAAAAAGAAAAGATAGATACAGTCATAGTTACTCGTACATAAATCATTCACCATGCGTTGAAATCTCCTTACCGAGCACCGTCTCTACAACACTACTACTAAACTACTAACTATGAATTATGAAAATTAAGTATTTGATACCTCATTTGGTTCGAGATCTAGGCTATTTATAAGAGTATAATTACAATTCAAATCTAGCTCAAATTCTTGCATGGATGGTCTGAATTGAATCTCCCTTTCAGAATTGGAGTAGAACTCAAAAACTGCGTTTGGCCATCTCCCACGGGTAGCCCGTGGCTGCTCCCACGGGTTACCCGTGGGAGCTGTTGCCTCTGCCACAAAGTTCATTTTATTTATAGTTTTGCCATTCTTCAGCCCAACTTCGTTCCTTATCCATTCCAAACCTAGAATTGCACGAAAATAGGTCCAAAAACCTCCCAAACAAGGAGTAGTGATCCAAACTAAATATATAACAATTATTGCATATTTGATTGGGCTTTTTAAGCAAAAATTAATAAATCAAGAGCAAAAGATATTAAAATATTAAGTACAAAATAGCTTTTATCAATATTTTAATATCTTTTAAGATTCTACAATCTTTCATACTTTTTATGTATTTATAATTAACATGTCCTAATCTCGCATGCCATATAGTATCACAATCAACCAAGTAAGCAGAAGAATGACTATTATTATTATAAATAACGTTAGATACATTTAAATGAAACAAGCTAGAATTGAAATACCCTCTTCCCACAAAATCACCATTTTTAGTTAATACAATTTTATCATAGACGAACATTACCCACTTTTCCCAATATGCCAACGAGAATTAGATTATAATGAATTTCTGGCACATGATAAACATCGATGAGAGAAAGTGTCTTTCCGGATGTCAACTTTAAGCTCATTATTCCTTTTCCTAGTACGGGTGTAGGCCTTGAATCACCCACATATACATGTTCCTCTCCTTGTTTAATGGGATTGTAGGATATAAATGAACTACAATTACCACAAATGTGCTTTGTGGCGCCAGAATCTACAATTCATGTTTTCTCATTGGTAGGCATGTTTAATTTTGTTATATCCAAAATTAAAAGTAACTTTGTTTGCCATCTTTTAAAGTTTGTGCCATCAAAAGGGTCTACTACTTTGGTCAAATCAGGGATGGTCTTAGTTGCGGTAATTAAAGCAGAATCCATAATATTCTCTTAAGATTGTTGGGGATATTTCCAATAAATATAGCAAATAATGCAATTATGACAAATAGATTCTAATTTAGTAAATAAGAGGACTTATCGATTTTATAGCAATCTGGTAGCAATTTGTAATAATTAAAATGAGCTGATACGTGTACAAAGCACTGTCCTTAAGAGAATATTTTTGTCCCTTAGAGATAATATCTCGGTGCTTAAGGTTGATGACAGAACTACCCTCCAAGATTCAACAACTATTTTCTCCCAACTAATCAGCACTGAAAATAGTCTAGAAACTTACGAACAATTTCGAATTATCTTTGATTGAACTTGAATATATATATATATATATATATATATAAAGAGAGAGAGAGAGAGAGAGAGAGAGAGAAGACTGGTGTTTTTCAAAAATGGTGCACTGTACTAATATGCGTGCAGTATTTATATCACGATATCTTGTATATATATTTTACAAATGAGGAAACATTTGTTTACTATTTATAGATGTTGATAAGTGGTGTCAATTGAATGACACCTTTTAATTGAGAAGTCACCATGGTCAATAGGTGTGTCTGCTCAAAATGGTACCAATTCAATTCTGAAAAATCATGACTCTTCAAAAGAATTAATATTATTAGAATTTAGGATTTAATTTTGTCTTTAAAATATAATAGTTTATTTAAATAAAACTAAATAAATTCCAACAGTACCAGCTATCAAATGGCTAGGACCGGGGTTCTGTTAGTTATGTCTGATAGTGTTGTCAATGCTAGGATCGTCGTGCCTGTAAAGTTGATCACCGTGTGGTTACCATTGAGTTTGACTCGACTAATTAAGTGTTCGTCTAGGCAGTGAGTTGGTATAGGGTCCTATTCGGCTATAGCCCTTCCAAGGTTATTGGGGTTCCCGGTTACACTTGACATTTGTATTCTTAACTCAGGACTAGTGATAAAGATGATTAAAAAAATTTATGCCTTAATTCTACAACTCTTCTTGTTGCTTGTACCTGTGATATAATCTACATAATTCATTGATTCTCATTGCTTCGAATACTGTTTCAACTTATATGCTCTAAACTGTTTTATTTGTTGGGCTTATTAGCTCACTCTTGCGTATTACTTTATTTTTCTTCTAGTTAAGCATATGAACTGAGGTAAAACATATAAGGGCAATGTAGTAGCTTTGTAAGTCCAGATGACCTACCTTTAATGTAATACAGTTGTTGTAATAAATTATTTTTTTTATTATGTCAGTTTTAGAGGACTATTGTAAGGGTAAGAGAACCATATATGTAAACATGTATAGTATGTTTGTATTTTTCACATTTTTGCAATCTTTGGGATTATACATGTTGTCCAGTTTTAAATCAGTTATATCTGGTTTATATGGCAATAGATGCCTTAATTCTATAACTCTTCTTGTTGCTTGTACCTGTGATATCATCTACATGATTCATTGATTCTCATTGCTTCAAAACATTTGTGTCCTACTGTTTCAACTTATATGCTCTAAACTGTTTTATTTGCTGAGCTTATTAGTTCACTCTTGCGTATTACTTTATTTATTTCTAGTTAAGCATATGAACGGAGGTAAAACATATAAGGGTAAGATAGTAGCTTTTTAAGTCTAGATGACCTACCTTTAATGTAGTACAGTTGTTGTAATAAATTAATTTTTTTATTATGTCAGTTTTAGAGGACTATTGTAAGGATAAAAGAACCATATATGTAAACATGTATAGTAGGTTTGTTTTTTTCACATTTTTGCAATCTTTGGGATTATACATGTTGTCCCGCTTTGAATCAGTTATATTTGGTTTATATGGCAATAGATTAGTGTTGACGTCACGGATATCTCGAGGCTTCTAGTAGGGCATTCGAGGTCATCTCATTTACTCTTCTACCTCGCCTCATAGTAATCCTATTGTCTGCAAACTACTTAAATCTCCCTATAGACTCAAGGGGGCTCCTAGACAATGGTTTACTAAGTTCTGTACAGTTCTCCTCTCCTATGGTTTTCTTCAATTCAGGAGTAACCACTCATTGTTAACTTACAAGTTTTCTTACTCTTTTGGCCTATGTGGATGATATTGTTCTCACAAGGAATAATAAACAAGCAATGTTCTTAGTTAAACAACTTTTAAGCACCAAGTTTTAAATCACAAGGACTTAGGTGACTTAAAACTTTTCTTCGGCTTGGGAATTGCTAGAGGCTCTTCAGGGGTGTACTTGAATCAAAGAAAATACACTCTTCACATTCTAAAAAATATTAGACTAGAGGCATCCAAACTTAGTCTAATCCCAATGGAGCAAAATTATAATTTGGCTGTACTGAAGGATATACTTTGACAGGTCCTAGCGGTTACAGAAAACTAATTGGGAGAGTTATATACTTGATTATAACCAAACCTGACATATTCTCTCCAGTTCAAGTTTTAAGTCAATTTCTTGCTGGTCCAAAATTGCTTCATCTAGAAGCTGCAACGGAACTTGTTAAGTACCTCAAAAGAACTCCTGGACAAGGTCTCTTCTTTCCTGCTAATAATTCTCTGGTACTTAAAGACTACTATGATGCAGACTGGGGTGCCTACCCAGACGCCAGAAGATCTATTTCTGGTTTTTGTGTTCTTCTTGGTTCCTCTCTCATTGCCGAGAAATGTAAAAGGCAACATACTGTCTAGATCCTCAGCTGAATCTGAGTACAGATCCATGGCCAATACCGGTTGTGAGTTGATTTGACTTTCCTATTTGCTAAAAGATCTAAACGTGCCTATCAATGGCCCCTATTCCATAATACTGTGACAATAAGGTTGGTACTCACATTATTTCTAATCATGTCTTCCATGAAAGAACTAACCATATTGACATAGATTATCATCTAGTTCGTGATCTGTTGCTCAAAGAGTGCATTGACACTCTGCACATTGCTACTCAAGACCCAAACCACCAGGGCTAGTCCGGCCCAATCGATGGACTGGATTGGACCCGCTAGCTGGGAAGGCCTGGGCCCAAGGCACATAATTTGAGTCTTTAACGGCATTGGTCCGGCCGGCCAGAGATGGGCGCCAACTGCTTCTGTGGGCCGAGCGTCGGGCTCGGTCTCTTTTGGCGAAGCGGATCGCTGAGCTTTTGAAAAAGACCAATCGAATGAGCTGCCACGTGAGATGTCACGTAACCTTGATTAGGGCTAAGGTGAAAACCCTAATCCTAATTCGGGACGATCTTCATCAGTAAATTTTAATACTCCCTGTAACGCAAAATTGATGGGGCAAGGAACTCTATATTTTTTCCCATAAATAATAGCTCATATTTTTTTGATAAAATTTGTTTGCATTTGTTTTTTTATAGGTGAAAAGTTGATTTCTTATAGATTGATTGAAATATAAATTGGATGGTCCTAGAATAATGGGTAATATAATGACAAAATATTTTCTCTCTCTTAAAAAATGAGTGTCCTTAATACACGAACTTTTAGAATTTTGATGTTTTGACTATTATTTTTAAGGTTGAGTGAATATGTAACAAATAATTTATGAACGCATTATGTCATGTGCTAATTTAAAAAGTTGGAGTTTTTATGCTTTTTAGATCGGAAGTATCAACAGGAATAAGAGATCAATCAAAATAAAAAAAATTAAAAAGTTTATTAACTATTTTTCTAAATTAAAACTAATTGAATATTTTGAAATGAAATGAATATCTTGAAACATGAGGAATAATATTAATTCATTTGATGCAATATTTTAATTTTAGTCGAGTAGGAAATTATTTGACTCTGTTATAAAACTATATTATAAACTTACCAAATATTAAGAGGATGAAGTGTTATTATAATTCTCACAAGAAGAAGTATTACAAAAATATTTCTTTTCAATTCCTTATTTTTTTAGTTCTTCCATATGTTCCCCAAGTTAATATCAGTTGATATCCACAGGCTACATATAGTCCATGCGATACTTGGTGGCTACGAAAATCTTTAGTCGGCAAATTATTGCGGCCATGTCAATGATCTTGCTTATCAAGTTGTTATATACAACTTGGTCACTGAGTTGTTTATTCATCTACAAAGGTGGTGGTAAGATAGGCAATCAATTTTAAAAATTCCTTTCACAATATACTCCCCCTTGATTGCATATTCATTAAAATCTTACTAGAAAATCCAATGGAAAAAATTCAACAAAGGAAAAAAAAGTGAATATGATTTGGCTACTTTATTAAAAATCTTGTTGAGAAAAATCCAGTGGAATAAAAACATGAACAAAGGAAAGGAGTATAGTCCCCCCCTTAAAATAACATTCATTAATCTTTGGGATCTTGGCGTAGTAGATCATTAACCTAATGCATCCCATTCTTATGTTGCAATTTCTCAAATATTGTAGTCGGAAATGACTTTGTGAATAAGTTAGCCACATTGTCACATGAACGGATTGTATATCGATATCACCCTTTTTTCTAAAGTTCATGGGCATAAAAGAATTTAGACGAGTTGTGCTTTGTTCTTTCCCCTTTAATGTATCTGCCCTTAAGTCGAGTGATACATGCATTGTTATCTTTGTACATGATTGTAAGGGTATTCTTGTTTGATGGTAAACCACATGACTCATGCATATATTGAATGATCGATCTTAACTTGACATATTCCCAACTTGCTTTGTGAAAAGCGAAAATCTGTGAGTGATTTGAAGAAGTTATTGATATTTTTTGCTTTGTGGATTTGAAGATATAACTGTGCGACAATATGTGAACACATACCCTATTTCTGATTTACCTTTATGTGGATCTGACATGTATCCCGCATCTACATGCCTAATCAATTTTGTGTTGATCCTCTTGAATAAAATAGTCTTAAATGGGTCATTCAAATGCCTTCTAGTTGGTTTGGAGCTAAACCTTGCCAATAAATTAGCAGCCAATGCAATATTCGAGTGTGTGCAATTTATGAGATATGTAAATACTCCGATTGCACTGAGATATGTAACTTCAAGTCCAAGAACTTCGCCTCCATGTTCTCTAGGTCGGAATTGATCTTTATCTTCTTCAAGTGACCGAACTACCACTACATAACTCAAAGGTTAAGATTTATCCATACATAATCAACTGAGAATATTTTCAATGTATATTTGTTTTATGTACAAATATTTCAGATGATAAGTGTTCTATTTAAATACCAAGACAAAATTTTGTTTTTGCAATATCTTTCATCTTGAATTCATTTTTCAAATAGCCAGTGATTCTTGTGATCTCTTCGGTTATACCTACAAGATTTAAATTGTCCACATATACAATAATAATAGCAAAACTATTTAGTGATTTCTTAATAACTACACATGGACATTCTTGGTTATTTCTATATCCATCTTTCATCAAATTCACCAAATCAATTGTACCATATGCGACTAGATTATTTTAATCCATATATTGATCATTGCAACTTGATTGAATACAAATAACGTGCTTCATATGATTTAGGCACATTTAATCCTTCATGAATTCTCATATAAATTTTATTATCAAGTAAGCCATATAGGTATGTGGTTATAGGTATGTGGTTGCAATGTCCATAGTGTGAGTTTCTAAGCCTTCCATGGCTGCCATATCTAATAGAAAATGATTATTAATCCATCCATCACAAAATAGTATATTTCTTCGTAATTAATATCTGACCTTTGAGAAAATCTTTGGGCCACAAGTCGGGCTTTATATATTACAATTTTAATTTTTATCATTTCAGTTTCTTATAAATATTGATTTATTTCCAACTAGAATTATGTTAACATGTGTTTGGAGTAGTACTCCAAATACTTCTTCTTTGAGCATTAAATTCAACTCTACTTATATCGCATCTTTCCATTTGGCCAATCATCTCTATTTCTACATTCATTCACACTTTGTGGTTTAGGGTCCATATTAGGATCCTTGTTAATGTCTAGTGCTATGAAAAATGTGAATATATCAACCATCGTTTTAGTTCTTTCCCAGATTTTCTGGCTATGCACATAGTTTATAGAAATATCTTGAGTTCCTTTTTCTCTTTCTTCTTGTGATATTTTTATCTCTTCTATGGGTAAAACTACTTCTGGCATGACTGTTGCTTCATGAGCAAATGTCACTTTTGTTGTCATTTTATTAGTCATTTGTTTTAGTGGTGCACTATCCTTTGCACCAATTGGTCTCTCACACTTCTGGCATAGTTTAAACTCATTTATTTCTTTATTTACTAACTCACAGGGAATTAATCTTTGAATAGGTGTATTAATCTTTGATGGAGTGTTTGCTGCTGATATGTGTGAATTTATTACTTTTCTAGTATCACAAAATGTATCAGACATTTGATTAAAAGTGTTCTACATTTGAACAATTCTTTGAACTTCTAGTTCACATTGACTTGTATGTGGATCTAGTGAATTTAATCCCATAACATTCCATAATATTTTCGAAAACTTTATATTTATAATTTTGTTTCCCCCGTAATGGAGGGAAGATTGACTCATCAAATTAACAATCTATAAATCGTGCAATAAAAAGGTCTCTTGTCAAAGATTCAAGATTTATAATGATAGATGGTGAATTAAAACCAACATAAATTCTAATTTTACTTTGTGCACCCATTTTTGACTTTTGTGGTGGTGGACTTAGAACATATACAACACATCCAAGGACATGAAAGTGAGAAACATTAGGTACTTGACTAAGTAATAGTTGCAACGGAGAATGCTTATGATAAGCAGTTGGTCTTACTCAAATAATAGTTGATGCTTATAATATTGCATGACCCCGAATAGAAGTATGCAAATTAGCTTTCAAGATAGTAGGTCATGTGATTAGTTGAAGCCTTTTTATTAATGATTCAGCCAAACCATTTTGCGTATGCACATATAGGACAGGATGCTCAACAAATATTCCAACTAACATGTGAAAATCATCAACAATTGTTTATGTAAATTCAGCTGCATTATCTAGATAGATCGACTTAATTGGGTTATCATAGAATTGAGCTTTTAGTTTTATGATTTGAGAAGAAACTTGACAAATGGAACGTTTCTAGTGAGAAGATGACATACATGTGACCACCTAGTTGATGCATCTAACAAGGCCATGAAATGTCATAATAAACCACATGAATTATCTCCTTGAATTCTTTCTAAGAATTCAGGGATCTCGAGGGTAAATTTTTGTAAGTGATGGTCTGATGATTTATTTTCCTTGAGAGCAAGTAGAACAAGGGGAGTCACGACTTGGGAAGACTTTATGATTCTTAAAAGGGTGACTAGTAGAACTCTTTATAATTTGACTCATTATGGAAGTACCAAGGTGACCGAGATGTTTATGCCAAAGCATAAGAGACTTTGAGTCTATGAATTTTGGAAGAGCAATAGTATGTGACTCAATACTTCAAATTTTCATGACATATAATCCAAATGATAATGAATGAAGCTTTTCTAAGATTTTCCTATAACCAGAAATAGTAGAGATGATGAGGATAAATTCTTTATCATTTTCTCTCGTGGTTTTAATATGGAAACCATTGAGTCAAATATCCTTAAAACTAAGCAATTTTCTTTTGAATTTACTAGAATATAAGGTATTTTTTTTATGTGAATCGGTGTTTCATTTGGTAATATTAAACTATTTTTTCCAAAGTCCTCAATTATATTTGTCGTGCCAAAAACAATGCTAACATTTGTCTAAGTTTTGGTTAAGCTTGGAAAATATTTTTTATTTCGGAGAATAGTGTGATTTGTTGCACAATCTGCTAAGCATATATTTTCGGTATCCATTATGTTAAGTCTGCGTAAAAATATACATAGTCAATAAGTAAGAAAACATAATCATTTATTGGAATAGAGTATGTTACATGACACAATTAAATGATGAAACAACACACCATAGAGAACAACTAACAACAAAAAAAAATAATACTAAATCAAAACAACGAGATCAACAGAGAATCTAATCATCAAACTTCCAAAGGCTACTTATTATGGGTTCATTTGGGTCACAAACCATCATTTGACTATTAGTCATTTAGGAGGTATTTGCAGCATTTATTGTATTTTTAACAAAATTTGTTTCTGCTTGTTTTCCTTGCCCTTCTGGGATGCATGATATAGGTCAACTAAATGTTTTGTTGTGCGATATGCACGTGTTCAGTGACATTCTGTACCACATTTATAATAAATTCCTTGTTTACTTCCTTCATGTGCTATTTTTCCTTTATGCTTGCTTGGATTTGTCTTATGTCACTTATGGTAGCCTTTGTTGCTGCGAGGTCAAAATACTTTGTGGCTATGGCTACGTCCTTTACCTTTATAGTGCCCATTTTGATGCCATTTCTTTCCACGTTCATTATGCTGGAATGACGTCTTATTTATTTATGGCATTGGTGTAGCTCTAATTAGACATACATGATAATTTTGCAGTAATAGCTCATCATTCTTTTCAGTAGCAATAAGGAAATATATTAATTCTCCATATTTGGTGAATTTCAACGCTTTGTATTGTTGTTGTAAGATCATGTTATTACCATAAAATGTTGAGAGTGTTTTCTCTATCAAAATTGCATTAGTTTTCTTTTCTCTGTTTAGGTTCAGCATAGAGGTTATTTTGAAAATCATTGAATTGTATTATGTAACATTTTTATAATCTCGAAACCTCAAATTTGCCCACGCATCTCTTTAAGAAGAAAAACCAACTTCTAGTAGTCAAACATTTCTTTTAATTGAGTCCACAAGCTCAATGGATTTTTGATTGTTAAATATTCGTCCTTTAGGTTTTCATGGAGGTGATATCTAAGAAAAACAATGGCTTTGGCATTCTCTGCCTCATTTGTGTCATTTCCTATCTCAATTGTTTTCGTTATACCTTTCGCACTAAGGTGAAACTTAGCATCAAGAACACATGACAAATAGTTTTCATCAGTAAGTTCTAAAGCGAGAAAGTCAAGTTTTGCAAGGTTTGTCATTCTGAATTCCAAATATAATAATATTAAATATCTGAAAAAATAATTAGCATTAAAAATGAATTACAATTGAAAAAAAGTATTTGGGACCTAGTTTGTGTTCTCCTTGGCCATTACTCAACTTTCCCCCCCTAAAAGCTCAGGGCGTGTGACCACTTGGGCATAGTGGAGCATACCGGAATTCAAATCCACGTTCATAGAAATTTTCAACCGACTTTCTACTACTATGCCACCACCCCAACTGATAATAGAGCACAATAATATATAACCGCTTATATTAAAAATAAAAATGCAATTAGTAAAAAAGAAAGCTAACATGAATATACGTGCAACTAGTACTATGATTATAAGATAAAAATATAAATGAGTTTCAACCAAATCTTTAGAAGTCAACTTCTTCTCTTAAGATTGATTGTTCCACAAAATAATCATATAATAAATCGATTCCAACAATATCTAGAATAATAGTCTTCGAAGACAAATGCTACACAAAATATTAAGTCGGCAAACGATTACGGCCATCTCGGCGATCTTGCTTATCGGGTTGTTATATATAAAATTTGACCCCTAAGTTGCTTACTCAACTACAAAGACGGTGGTAAGATAAGCAATCAATTTTAGAAATTGCTTTCGCAATAGACTCAAAGCGAATGAGAAGTTAGAATTGAAGTTGACCGTCATGCACTGCGACAAATATTGAAGTGTCAACCTTCAATGTTTCAATTTTGAATAAATAACCTTTCGCTAATTAAGTTGACTTGACCCCCTCGGCTCTTCTAGACTCTGATGGCTTGAATTCGTTCAAATTTTCTAGCTCCCTCAGTCCCATATTTAAGGTTTTAATTTCTTCCATAACTGTTTATGCTGTTTTAAATATCTAAGTATTTATAATTTAAAATATTTTAAAATATTTAGTATATTCATACGCTATGTTTTTAATATATCTACAAATAGCATTAAAAAGAAAAAAAAATGATATTTAAAATAGAAAATAAAAAAACTTAAATGGAATTTAAAGAGTATTAGTCTATATATTTTTGGGTAGACTCAAATTAATATTTGTACAATCTATACACGCTATATCATGACCAGACTTGACAATTTAAAATATTAGATTCATATATGTAAATATGTA
>JAUMHB010088743.1:0-11342 GCA_032359685.1 Pittosporum tobira
TGTCGAACACCAATAATTTTATTTAGTACCTCAAAACATCATATTTATAAAGTTAAAATATTGGGTTCTTACATTAAGAATATGACCAACCGCTACAACTATTACTTCACTATTTAAAATTATAATATTATTAAATCAAATATATTTTTTTAATATCCTTAAAAAGTCAGACAATTAAAATTTTAATAAGACAAAAGGAATAATTTTTGTTGGGTTTAAAAATTGACAACGGGTTTGAACCATGTCCCAGTCATTGAAGGCCCATTAAACTTTGGTCAAACATATACTTTAGCCCACTTCGCCATGCGCATACCCGCCCAAATTTCTCAGTCCAATAGGTCCAAAATAGGATCTCTATGGCTCTATCTATAGGCCCAAAATTAATGACAGTTTGGTCGCGGTTCCAAATTATACAGACAGAAACAAAGTTCGCGCATACAATGTCTGGTTTATTGGTTTTGGGGTTCTTTTGGTTTATTGGTTTATTGGTTTTGGGGTTCTTTTGGTTTATTGGTTTATTGGTTTTGGGGTTCTTTAGGTTTTGAGTCAAAAAGATACAGCTAAAATATATTCGGTAAAATAAAAATTACTGTTGAAAATTAATTTTTCAACAGTTATTTAATCCAATACACACTATACCAAAAACTTGGTAGTGTAAAATAGTTTTAAGGCTTTTGGGATTTTTCATGCATAATTAATTATTAAAAATATCTTTGTACTTTTAAAAGTTGTTATATTTCTCTTGTTTATCTTATTACCTTAATACACATATTAGCATATCAAATTTAAAATAAATATTATTTCAGTAAAGACAAACATACTAATATAAAATTACCTTAAAAATTAATAAAATTTGTTAAAAAAATAAGACTAAGCATATATTTGAGCCTAATAAGACTATCATGTTTTTAACATAACTTTTAAAAGACATTAAATAAAGGTTCGTCTATTTAAAAAATTATTATGTGAAATTAAAATAGTTGCAATAATAATAATAATAATAAATATTCACCTCAACTCAATGAAAAAAATACACTCTCTTCAAATTAACATATCAATTTAGTAATAAATATTTTAATAATAACAAAAAAATATCAACTCAACAAAATAACTAATATTTTGATCATTTTATTTTATTTCTATTACGACATCTGTAATTAAACTAAACAATAATTATATTATAGTTTCATCAACCATAAGTCACCGAACATGATTTTAAATTTTTACAAACAACTACTGTTGTACCAGCTACAGTAACTGTGAAAACGAACAAACCCTATTCTGAGGAGAAGTTGCAAAATTTTGAAGAGGGTATATGTTGGGACCAACCTGACCTTTAACCAAGTCCAAACTTCACTTCCAACTGGGCACATGCAGGCGAGAGTAGGTTCACTTGAAATGCGGGTAACACGAGGGGTTTGTTCTCTCGTTCCCCTCTCTGATGCTTAAGTTAGTTGAGATTAAGGTGATAATCTGAGTATTAAGTAGGAGATGGTGGGGTTTACCTTGTATTTTTGAGAGAGTATTTTTGCAGAGATTTGACTCTTTTTTGTGTTGAGAGTAGATCCTTTCATTTGGGCAAATGAGACAGTATTTATCGAATTTGCCTTGACCAGCGGCCCGATAAAGTAGAGATGATGTGCCTGCTTTTAGTTGATAGCAGGTATGGCGCACCTCATTTAAGTTGACAAGGCTGCAAATGTTAGGCGGCCAATTGGATGTCATCTTGGAACTTGTTTTATGGTCTTTGGGCATCTAGACCCGAACCGGGTTGAGTTTGGTTCAATTGATGAGATGAATTGGGTCTACTAGCTAGAAAGGCCTGGGCTCAAGGTGCATAGTTTGAAAGTACTCGGTGGCATTGGTCCGGTCGGATAGAGATAGGTGCAAGCTCCTTCCGGGGGCCAAGAGACGGGATCGGTCTTTCTTTGGGCGAGACGAATAGCCGAGTCTCGAGAGTGACCGATCGTATAAGTTGCCACGTGGGATGCTACGTTTGCCTTAATTAGAACTATGGTGAAAACTTTAACACTAATTTGGGACGATCTCCATCAGTATACATTGCATTGTACTTTAGAAAATATGCATGATCATGTTTTTGGACAAAATAATATTATTTTGATAAAAATATGTCGTAAGTGATGTTGTTTTACTAAAAATACATATATATCATATTTTATTTACCTTTTCTGTAATTTGAAAACTAGATTTTCCACTTTATTGACTAAATTAAAGTTATCTTTATGTTTATGACACTACTTGCGAGTGGAGTTTTATATGTGATGATGTCAATGAAATTTTTATGCATTTAGCTTTAACTTAAATTTATCTAAACTACATAACAACCAGTGCTGGGATTTTCCTACGTGAGAAAGACATCAATGGTTCTATTAGGATTTAAGCACAGTTCTAATGCTTCATCCATCTGAGATACTTATGATTTTTAATATATATTTGTCAAAATATAAAATTCAAATTCAAATTTAAAGAATTTTTTTTTAATTGATGTTAGAATCAATATTATACTTAATATTTC
Source organism: Pittosporum tobira (assembly GCA_032359685.1). Taxonomy (NCBI): domain Eukaryota; kingdom Viridiplantae; phylum Streptophyta; class Magnoliopsida; order Apiales; family Pittosporaceae; genus Pittosporum; species Pittosporum tobira. The sequence continues at coordinate 2,537 of JAUMHB010088743.1, forward strand.
AATTAACAGGTGTTTCATTTCATGTTTTTGATAATAAGTTATGTTTTTCAGCACCTAAATAATACTGCTGAAACGAAGGCCACGGCTCTTAATGTCAAAATCAGGCCCCTAAATATGGTTCAAGTGGGAGTTCTCATGCACTTCTGCCAACTTTCTCTAGCGGGTGATTTTCTATCGAAGCTGTAGAAAGATATAACAGAAGCAAAATGTTTTTATTAAATGTGTGAAATAATGAATTACAATAGAGGTATATATAGCATAAACCTAATCCTAAACCCTAATGTACTGATAAACAGGCCCATGGGCTTTTATTATATTAACATCCCACCTCAAACTCAAGAAGGTTGAGTCGACAATAGCTTAAGTTTGGAAACTAGATCACGAAAACAAGCTGGCAGATTAGCTTTAGTGAAAATGTCAGCTGTTTGGGCAAGTATGGAGATAAATTGAAGATGAATTGTTTTATGAAAAATGTGCTAACGAATAAAATGACAATTTGTCTCAATATCTTAGTCTGCTCGTGTAAAACATCATTGTGAGCAATTTTTATGATACTCTAACTGTCAGTATGAAGAACATTTGTGGAAGAAAGTGATACACCCATATCCATTAATAACCAACGAAACCAAATGAGTTCCTGAGTGGCACCACCAAGAGCTCAATTTTTAGATTCAGTAGCGGATTTAGACGTAATTGTTTGTTTCTTACTTCACCAAGAAATAAGAGAATCTTCAAGAAAGAAACAGAACATAGTAGTAGAACATCGATCATGAAAATTACCATTAATCTGCATCTGAATAGGCACTCAACTCAAGAGAAAAGTTGGCTGAGAAATGTAAGCCATGATATATAGTTCCTTTCACATATCGAAGTGTTTGAAGAACAGCAGCATAATGTGTAGTCCTGGGAGCAGACATGTATTGACTAACCAAGTGAACAACATAATCAATATCCGATCGAGTAATAGTGAGATAAATCAAGCTTCCTACTAGCTGACGATATAAAGTAGCTTCACTGAGTGGAGTACCATCTCTCGGAGTAAATTTGACATTGGTTTTTAAAAGAGTAGAAACAATGTTGTTATCAATAATACCTGCACAAGAAAGAAGATCATAAGCATATTTTGTTTGTGAAATATTATAACTAGATGAGCCAGAGGATACTTTAAGACCCAAAAAATAGCTTAACGGACTCAATTCTTTCATCTCAAAATGTTTATTGAGAAACACCTTAAGATCTAGTATCCTGACAATGTCATTTCCAGTAATAATCATATCATTAACATACAGTAGCAATAGAACAATCCCTTTATTTGTGCGACGAATGAAAAGAGTATGGTTATAAGGACTAGATGAGAAATCTCGCAGACTTAAGATAGCACTGAACTTTGCAAACCAAGCTCGTGGAGCTTGTTTAAGTCCATAAATAGCTTTATTGAGCTGACACACCTAATGCGGGGATTGAGAGTATCCTAGCACATGCTTCATGTAGACTTCCTCATGTAAATCACCATTAAGAAAAGTATTTTTAACATCCATTTGCCATAGATTCCAACGACGAGCTGCGACAATAGCAATTAAACTACGAACAGATGTAAGTCGAGCAACAGGAGCAAATGTCTCCTCATAATCAATACCATATTCCTGAGTGAAACCTCTGGCCACAAGACGTACTTTATCTCTTTCCATTGTACCATCCGATCTAGTCTTGATTTTATAAACCCATCGACAACCAATAGGTATTTTCCCTACAGGTAAATCAACCATGTCCCAAGTATGTGTTTTATTTAATGTCTGTAATTCTTCAGTCATTATTTGCTGCCCTAAAAGATTAGTACTACCTTCTTGGTATGTTTGAGGTTCATGTAAAAGTTGGATGGCACAAGAAACATGATAGTCATTAAGATGAGGAGGAGGTTGTCTTACCCGAGTTGAATGACGAATAGGCTCAATGGTTGGTGGTGATACAGAATCATTATTGGAGATAGTGTCATGAGATTGATGTGCAGGCGTAGATGCCAAAGGTGGTGTGATCTCAGTTGTCGTGAACTTATTAGAACTAGAACCTGTAGAATTAGAGTCAGATGATATTTTGTGGAATGGATCGGTGAAATGAGGTATGAAGGTGGAAGTGTTGATTTCAAATTTGGACATAGAATAGAATATTTTATGTTCTCAAAAGGTGACATGGTGAGAGATACGAAGTCTTTTAGAAATTGGATCCCAACATCTGTATCCCTTATGTTCGATACCATACCCATGACAGCAACATAAATGAGAAGAAGGTTCTAATTTTGTTCGTTCAGGAGAGTGAAAAAGAACAAAACAAGCACATCCAAAAACTTTAAAATTTTGATATGAAGGAGAAGAACTATACAATCATTCATATGGGGATTGATTGTCAAGAAGAGGAGAATGAATCCTATTGAAGGTATATACGACTGTGAAAGCTACTTCGTCCCAAAAATATTTAGGAAGGGACCCAACAAGAAGGAGGGCATACACAGTTTCTAAGATATGTCTATGTTTGCGTTCAGCATGACCATTTTGTTTAGATCTACCGGGACAAGAGCGACGGATAATGGTGCCATTAGATGCAAAGAATTGAAGTAATTCAGTTTCTTTATATCCCATGACATTATCAGTGCGAAAGAATTGAGTTTTTATCATAATGACAAAGTTTTTGTAAATATCAGCCAGTTCAAAATATTTTTTCATAAGGTATATCCATATAAAACGAGAGAAATCATCAACAAATATCACATAATATCTTGACCCTCCCATACTAACATTGGGAGAAGGTCCCCATATGTCGGAATGAACTAAATCAAAAGGAGAAATAGATTTTGATTCGCTAATAGAAAAAGGTAAAGCAGTGTGTTTGGCAAGTTTACAAGGTAAGCAATCGAAATTATCATTCTTGACAGAACCTAATAAACCATTAGAAATTAAAGGACGCAACCGACTGTAAGAAACATAACCAAGTCGAGAATGCCAAAGACTAGAATCAGAACTAGAGGGAGTAGAACTACCAATGAATTGCGGAGATTTTTGAGGAATGTGGAGATTTGTGAGCTCAAACAACCTTCCACACCTACAGCCTGTCCCAAGAACCTATCTTGTCTGAGAATCCTGCACACGATGACTAGAGGAAGAAAAGAAAACATCAAATCCAAGTTCATATAATTGGCCAACATAGATAAGATTTAAAGTGAGTTTTGGTATGACATATGTATCTAGAATAGATAAAGTCCGAGAAAAAAATATTTCCACTCTTGTGGACATGCATGAGAGAACCATTGGCTGTATGAATGTTAGTAGGGAAATTATCATGGGTAATAGAGGATAAAAATGTAGAAGCATTTGTCATATGGTTGCAATAGACAGAATCAAAATACTAAGTTTTACCTGAGTTGGTAGAGGAAGAAACAGTAATATGAGGATTACCGACATGAGATATAACCTGTTTGATAATACCTTCAAGGTCACTCATTGGTATAGAAGTTGTAGGGCCATCAGAGTCTTTTGCAGTAGCAACAATACGACAATAATTATTTCCTCCTGTCTATTATTATTCCAACTGTCTCGTGGTCGTTGGCGACACTCTTTGTAAACATGACCATGTCTCTGGCAATAACTACAAGTGATATTTCATTGGAAATTATTTATGAATTGCCCCCGGTTTGGGAATGAGCGAGGGATCTCTATTGACTGAGACAAAGATGCCTGTGAACAAGTGGCCAAGACATACTCTGTTGATGTCACGACAGGAGTGGAGCTGGGCTTGAGAACACGAATACGAGGTTTTTCAGAGATAAGCTCAGAAACTACATTATTAACAGATGGTAATGGAATGTGATGCAAAAGAGAAGCTTGAATTGGTTCAAATTTCTGATTTAAGGGCAATAAGAAACTATATAAGGCGCTGTTTGTCTTTATATGCAGTGTAATGCACAATATCTTTGGAACACTCCTAATTTGGTTCAGACAGTACCAACTGATCCCAAAGTGAGTTCATTAGTGAAAGGAATTTAGTGATAGATTGGTTGGGTCTTTGTTTTTGTTCGGATATTGAGCTTATTATCTGGTATTGATGAGAGAGATTGACAGTGGTGTACAGATCTGCTAAGAGATCCTATACGACCTTTGCAGTGTCGTAGTGTCCAAACTATATATTTATCTCTGGAATGGATGAATTGGTGAACCAAGTAATTTCTTAATGATTTTTGCTATCCCAATCTTCAAGACGATCCAGAAATTTGGAATCGATCTCATCTGTCTCCTTTTCTGGGATTTTGTTATCTCCAGTAACATATCGCCAAATTTTCTTCCATTTCAGAATTTTTTTCATGGCTTGGGACCACAAAACATAGTTAGAACCATTTAAAATGGTCTGAATGGGAGATGTATTATTTTGCTTTTGTCCATTTTGAGTGCAAACAAAACAAAGTATAGTAACTTACTATGCAAAAATAGAAAATTTTAAAGCAAAGCAATATTATAACCTAGGACTTGAGCAAAATGGACCTCAAAAATAGAAAGATCTCACAATTTTGTGTAGGGAACCGATCAAACTTGGTCAAGAACCGGTCAAAATTGGGTCAAACCAGTCAGTCATACGTCTTGTTGAAGAAAACTGGTTAACGACTCAAAGGTTGACGTCAGGCTTAAGTCAGCAGCGATCAGTAGTGATCTGGGCTGGGCGCAGTCGATGGGCTTAGCGCGGAAACAGTGGGCTTAGCGCAAAGAGGTACAGTAGGCTTAGCGGAAGCAAGTAGGCCTCAGCGAAAAGGCGGTCACTGTGCTCAAGATGAGCAGTGGGCTCAAGTGTCGGTGGGCTTGGAAGTGGGCTCAGCGTCAGATGGCTTAGTGTCAGCGGCTTGTCAGGAGATGGCTCGACTTAGTCAGCAGCTAGTCAATGGCTAGGTCAACGGCTCGCTCAACAGTTGGTTAACGTCGTCCCAGCTCGGATTTAGAGTTTTCAGATGGCGGCGCATGGAGCCGCGTGGAGTGGCGCGTGTGGCGCGTGAGGGCACGTGTGGGCGCGTGGGAGAGTGCAGCAGAGACTAGAATCTTCTGGCGGTGCGTGAGGGTGCGTGGCTTGTTCAAAGGCGGCGATTTTTGTTGTTTTGAGATCCTCTTGAAGAAAGGAATACAGTGATATGAAAATATCTTATATCGAAGATGTTTATGTGTGGTTCGAACTTGAAAGAACGGACAGAAGGCTAGGCTTACGGCAACGAGACGGCTGTTGCTAGTTTATGACGCCAAAGAAGGCTCTGATACCATGTATAAAGATATAACGGAAGCAAAACTTGTTTACTAAATGTGTGAAATAATGAATTACAAGAGATATATATATATATAGCATAAAAAGAATCATAATCCTAAACGCTAATTGACTGATAAACAGGCCCATGGGCTTTTATTATATTAACAGAAGCAATTCTACATATCCAGTTATCCAAGCAGACCGGATCCGAGTGCATCTATACCCATGGCTTCAGACACCCGGGTGATTTTCTATCGAAGCAATTCTACATTGCTTTATATACAAGTAAAGCTGCGCTTCAATTTGTTTTTTTTTTTTTTTTGGTGTAAATGGTTTAATTTGTGGATGGTGCAGTTGCGCAATTGATTATATAAAAACTAGTTGGCTGGTTCGGCTGTCGCTACTTTCTTTTACTTTATAATGTCGTCATACACAAAAATGGAAAGTGATAAGATTATGTTTTTATTGCTATCGAACTTGTAGTGATACACGAGATGGTTTATAACAACGCATAAGCATGTATAATCCCCGCTGAAGCGGTAAGAGTGAAAGACTACCAGTCGTCTAGAAAACATTGTTATACGCCAAAGATAAACTTTCTCAAACAAAATATCCTCAGCCACTAGCAGCGAACTTCTTCATACAAACCAAAATTTCATGAGCTATAAGGCTTAAGATGAGGCTGGATTGGCGTATTCCCAATGTCAATGACAAACCGATATCTTACATCAGCTTTAGCAAGACGATCCAATGCAGTGTTCACGTAGTCCATTGGAATAACTTCAACATCTGATGTGATGTTGTGCTTTGCTGCAAAATCAATCATCTCTTGTGTCTCCTTCGTCCCACCAATGATACTCCCTGCCACCACTTTCCTCCCTGCAATCCCACATTGTATTTTAGCTAGTACTCAATGTTTCGTTAGGGTAGTAGTAAATTCTCTTGGGCAAATTTTCTGCAGAAAAACACATGTTTTTTACCCATAAGCAATGGAAAGACCGGTAGCTCAAGCGGCTTGGCTGGTACACCTAGCAAGATCAACTTTCCGTGTGGCTTCAACAAGTTTAGCAATGGTAGGATAGGATGCTGTGCCGAGACATTGTCTAGGATACCATCCATTGTGCCTGCGGCCGCCTTAATACAACGAACATGGTCAAGTAAGAATTATTCACTTAACAGGAAGCTTCATTAACTAATTAACTAGAAAAAATATATGGGTCTGTGGGGGTAATACCATTACTCCAATTTACAACAGTCTACGCGTAAGTAGTAGTAATTTGGTTTTCAATGTAAAACCGATTGTGAAAGGAGAAAATGTGTACCTGCATCTCACTTGGGTCATGGCTGAGCAAAAATGAATCGGCACCTAGATGCTTAATAGCTTCTTGTTTCTTGGCAGGGGAAGTACTTATCACTGTCACCTTAGCCCCAAAAGCCTTTGCAAACTTGACAGCCACATGGCCAAGGCCGCCCAGGCCGACCACGCCAATATGCAGCCCAGGCTTGTCAAGCCCGAAATATTTCAAGGGGCTGTAAGTTGTGATCCCAGCGCAAAGTAGAGGAGCACCGGTGTCCAGAGGCAGGTTTTCAGGCCAACGAATGGCAAAGTGCTCGTCAACAACCATGAAGTCAGAGTAACCTCCAGATGTAAGAGTTCCATCATAGTACCTTGCATCGTATGTGCCTATATTTTTGGGACAGTAACATTCAAGATCAACTGCACACTGCTCGCACGAGCGACAAGATCCGACCAGGCACCCCACACCCACTTTATCCCCTGGTTTGAAATTTTCTACCTTGCTTCCCACCTCCGTTACTTCACCCACAATCTCATGCCTGATATGCATTCATCAATTTCGTTAGCATCCAAAGCTAACATATATGGGTTTCATCAATAAGTTATTTGCATAATTGACCGTTGGGCACATGTAAATTTCATTTTCGTAATTTAATCTAGACAATTTAGTACTTTTCAAAATGCTTTTCATTCCACTGCCACTCACTGTATCTATAAGAATCCGGATTTAATTGAGTTATTGGATTAACGATAATTAAACACGGTCGATCTTATATTCCTCTCGACCTACAATTTTCGCAAAAAATATTCTTATTGTGTGTGGATGCATGCAAAATATATTAGAATATTATATTTCTATAATTATTGAACTATAACATATGAATATACTAATAAGTAAAAATTTAAATATTTCCTTCTTGTCCCATTTTATTTGTCTTAATTTTTATTTTAGTTTGTCTCGATTTATTTGTTACTTTCTTTTAATTAACTATTTTTTGTCACATATTTCTAACCATAACCATATTTAATTAGCCAATTCTCTCATGAGGACCATAGCAAATTAAAAATTTAACAATCATTTACTCTCTCTCGTTCCACTATATAAAAACAAAACTATTTTCACTAGTTAGGATAAGAAATGTATTTTAGGAAAACTATTTTTCTCCTAATGAAATTGTAATTCTCAATTAGGACAACTAAATTTAAATCAAGATAATAATTTTTTCATGCATCTTAAAATTCGTATCTTATAATCATCAAAATATATTGTAAAAATTATAGAACGTAGAGAGTATCAAATTGAACGTAGATAACTTTTGAGATTTATCAATGCTGGACAATGCAATACTATGTGCTAGACATGCAACATTTTCTTACAGAATTGATCAAAGGTCAATGTGGAACCAATCCAACTTCAAATTCATCTACTATCTACTACTATATGTTAAGGGGACTGTTCTAGTTTAATCAGATGACTCGAATTCAAATCTAAGAATGTATTTGTATTAAAATTTGGGGAGAGAGAATTTTGTTTGCCCAAAAAAGTCCTATTCCGCTCGGAGTGGTTGCACACTTTGTCATCATTTTAAAGAACCAAAAAAAATAAAGTATGTAGATAAAATAATTTTTTCAGCGATCCTCGCCAACTAGCTAGCCACGTACATACCCGGGAATTAGAGGATACATGGAGATTCCCCACTCATTCTTGAGATGGTGAAGGTCGGTATGACAGATCCCACAATAAAGAACCTTGAACCTCACATCTTTCTCTCCTGTTGCTCTGCAAAGTGAAAAGAATAAATCCTCGTCATCATCCTTATCAATAAATAAAGTGCTAAACGAGTCAGAACATTAGAGTTCGATAAAAAAAACTCTTTTAATTTAATAAATTGTGTTCAAATTTAATAAATTTAAAATTTAATTTATTAAAAAATTTATAACATTAAATATTTTAAATATGAAAAAACTCAAATTCAGTCAGCTCAAGCTCAAAAAATCCGAATTGGCTTGTTTGACAACCCTAATACCGCAAAATTTATGTGGTTGGTATGTAATTATATGTTGAAACTTGGTGCCTTATCAGCCACCGGCCGGACTACCGCTTAACAATTTTCTTGAATACCCATAAAATGGAATAAGCTAATGTAGGTAGAGTAGAGATATACCTGCGGGAGAAATTGAAGGGAGATAAGAGACCAGAAGAGTCTCTAGCTGCCCATCCGAACGCCCTCACTGGGT
>JAUMHB010088754.1:0-11342 GCA_032359685.1 Pittosporum tobira
AAAAATTTGAATATTCCGGCCAAAATTAAAATTGAACTCGTCGGAAGGTTTAATTTCAAAAAATGTACGAACATTGATATTCGATTTCAAATTTTTTTTTTCAGGGTTCAATGTCTAAAAGTGATAACAACACATGGTCAAAAATACTTTTAAACCAAATGTTATAGTCAGAAAAAACTTGAATCCCTTGAAACACTTGAAAATCTTTAATAGTAACTCTTGATAATGTTGGTTGATATGCTTAAATTAAATTTCAGGACCCATGTAAATCCGTTGACAACATCTCTGCAAGCCCACCAAATTCCATCGCTAACCAATTGACAAAACCCAACTGATAATTATACTGCAACTTTGCATCAGTTGGAACAAAATTAGTTACCTCTTCTTCTCTATCCTTTAAAACATCCCTGTACCAAGTCTACGTCCCCCTTTGCAGACTCCCACTTTATTCTAGGGAGAGAAACAAAAAATCGGATTTGTTATCTTTCTATATGTATAAAGTGTTTAGAGCTCGAACACATATTTCCGTGGCCACCCAAGTAGACGACGTCCGATTTTTAGAATTTCATTCATCAACTAGGTTATAAACTCGTGCGAAGTACGAACTTTTATTTTATATGTTATTTATTTAAAAGTAGTTTATCAAGTCATATTGATATTATTTTGTTTTCTTTAGAATGATAATATTGTTTTGTTTTATTATCCAAAAAGATAACAAACTTTAAACAAGAAAGAAAAATTTAACTTTTGCAAGTTAATTTTTCTAAATTTTTCAATATTAAAATATGTATTTCTTGATCATAACTACTGGACAATAAGTGTTTCCATACAATATCCATGTTTGGTTTGTATGTGTTCTCGTTAACACCCACAATAAACGTAGGTGCATCAGCTGATGGAGCCGAGATTATCGCTTTCTTTGTGTGTGTGTATATATATAACCCCCCTTCTCTCTCCCTCTGGCAGATCAAATCAATAATACTCAGTTTAAACCTTAAAGTGCCAGAGAAACTGGGGGAGAGAGGGAGAAGTTGTGTAAACCTTCTTGTGTTCTGAAGCCTTATCAATTGTTGTGAAAATCCCAGAAGACTCAACAACATAGTCAGCCCCATAATCACCCCATGGAATCTGCGCTGGGTTCCTAATTAATATTATAGATCAAATTGGGAGTTCAATGTTTAAAGAAACAATAATCTGACTGATCAGATCGACTATATTCCTTTTCAACTAAGTAAATTATTTGACTATCTTAACAATCAACTTGTACAAATCAATAGGCCGGTAAATTAAGGGTAGCCATTCTAATCGTCATTCAAAAAGCGTGATAATACCTTCTGCTAGTAACCTAATTAACCAATACCATTATGGTTCCATGAGTATAATCATATTTAACATATAATCCTGTAGAATAAGGAATAGCCGCCACAAACATCAACCGTACTAATTTGATATACAAAATCTGGACGTTGATGAATCAAATTCAATCCCTCCAAGAGTCCAAAAGATACAGTACTAAATCTGCACATGCACGTACAATTGGTTCCGAACCGTAGTATGCATTTGTTTTCTAATAATAATTCAGCAAGACAGTAATATTGATAATAATTCAGCTAATAATGAAAAGATTCCAATCACTTCGATTGCTTATCCATTCTTCCTACATAACAATGATAGTCCTGGTCTGATATTGATCTCTAATACGCTTATCGGATTAGCAAACTATCCAATTTGGCGACGATCAATGCAAATTGCATTATCTGCCAAAGATAAGCTTTGAATCGTTCAAGGTACTTATCCAATTCCTGATAAATCTTCTGCTCTGTTTACTACTTGGGAATGTGTTAATGATATGGTGATCACGTAGATTTTAAATAATGTTCATGATTCTATAAGTGATAATATGACCTTCGTTAACTCTGTCGATTAGGTTTGGCAAGAATTAGCTGAAACATACTCGAGTATTGATGGTCATAAGTTGTATAAAATCCAAAAGGATCTTGTTAAGCATGAACAGAAGGATTCATCTGTTGAAACCTACTTTCACATCTTGAAACACTTTTGGGATGAAAATACTGTTATGGATCCACTTATTGTGTGTGTTTGTAAAGGATGTACTTGTAATGTTCCTAAAAGGCAAGAAAAGAAAGAACATGATAAGAGAGTTATGCAATTTCTGCTTGGTTTAAATGATGGCTTTGCCATTGCTCGTGGTTAAATCCTAATGATGAATCCACTTCCAAGTATTAGTCATGCTTATAATCTCATTAAGCAAGAAAAGAAACAGAGAAATGATATATTTCCAGTTTAGCACCTGAATCTAGTGCATTTTCTAGCTCTTCCAATTATCAACCCAAGAATAATTTCAAATGTTATAAGGATAAATACGGGGATGCTACAGTCACTGAGAGTTCTGGAATGAATAAAAAGGATTTGAGTTGTTCGTATTGTCACAAAAATGGTCATCAGAAGGATCAATGTTATAAGCTTGTTGGCTATCCAACAACTCATCCTTTCCATCCTGCAAATAGAAACAAGCCAAGGAGTTCATTCAATTTCAGACCTACAAACAATTTTGGTTAGTATAATGGATCAAAGGCAATGCAAGTCTCTCAAGCGGGTTCACAAGAAAACGCTGCTCAAGAAGTTAAAGCACAACCTAATGCAAAAATTGAACAACCCAAGGTTCAAATAAACTAGCTGATGCACATGTTGAATAAGAATAAAGAGATTGTCAGTCCTAAACATCATGTTGCTGTTGCAGGTATTGCTTATTCCTCATTATCTTGTGCTGCATTTAATACAAATGATTGGATAATAGACATAGGAGCAACAGGTCATATGTGCTCAAATTTGCATTTAATGACCTCCATTAGTCTTATTAATCAACCTATTACTGTGTCTTTTCCTAATGGCAGTGTGCTTAAGGTGGATTAAATTGGTACTGTTAAGATCGATCAGTTTTTAACTTTCAAAAATGTCTTTTATATCCCCTCTTTTCATTTCAATCTCATCTCTGTTAGAAAAATTTGTCAAGATTCCAAATGCATCATAATTTTTAATGCTAACAAATGCATTTTCCAGGACCAACACCAGATGAAGGTGCTGGCTACTGGTGATCTCGAAGGGGATCTTTATCATTTCAGCTCATCACAAAATTCATCTATTTCTATCAATAATGTTGTCATTCATCCATCCACTAGTTTCTTATGGCACCAAAGACTTGGACATGCTTCTTCACATGTTCTCAAGCAAATTTCTGCTATTTATTCTGCTATTCATCTATCTTAATAAAAACTGTGATATATGTTATAGAGATGCACAAAAAGACCAGTCCGGCGGGCTTTAGCCCAGACTTGTCATGACTGGTTTTTATTTGAAAAAGACCAAATCAGTCTTTTTAATTGACCGGGCCGGACTATATTATGTACCAAAAAGTGAGACCCATTGAGGACTACCGGTCCAGGCCAATCCTGGACCAGTCCTCAACCGGACTTTTTCTATTTTTTAAATTATTATTTTTTTATAATTTATAAAATTATTTAAATTTATTTTTCTATATATAATTTTTAGAATACTTTTATTAAGTTAATAATTCATGGTTCTATTTTTACTAAGTTAGTTAAAATAGTTATTTTATATAATTAGTTATATAGTTATGTTATATATGTAGTTATATAATTAGTTATTTTATATAATTAGTTATATAATTATGTTATATAGTTATATAGTTAACTATTTTACATACTTATTTACTTTAGGTAGTTAGTAATTTATATAGTTATAAACTTATTTTTTATAATACTTAGTAATTTTTAAAAAAAGTATTGCAAACAAAGAGAGTAACTTTTTATAATACTTGATAATTTATGCAGGCTTTTTATAAGACTTTTAGGGTCGGCCTGAGCCCAGGCCTGAGTCCAGGCCGGTCTTTAACTAGGACCGGTCCAAAGACTGGCCCGGACCAGGCTAGTCTTCAGGCCAGTCTTTTTCCTAATATGGCCACCTATTGAGGTTTTTTGGTCTTTTGAAAGTCTAACCTAGTCCTAAACGGTCCGGGCTTTGACCAGACCAGGCTAATCCTGGTCCAGACATCGGTCCTCAAGTTTTTTGTGCATCTCTACCTTTAGCCAAACAACATAAATTGCCTTTTTCCATTAGTTGTATTAAATCCAAACTGTTATTTGAACTCATTCATATGGATTTATGGAGTCCTTATTAGACCTGGCAAACGGGTCAAGCCAAAAAGGCCCGATGTTTACTGTTTTTTTATTAATTTGTAAAATTTTAAAATTAAATTCATATTTATTTACCTGTTGAAATTAACTGTGATATTAATTTCTCTTATTTTGTTAGCTTATTTTTTTCATATATAAATAAATAAGCTAACAAAATAAGAGAAATTAATATCACAGTTAATTTCAACAGGTAAATAAATATAAATTTAATTTTAAAATTTTAAAAATTAATAAAAAAAAATAATAAACATCTCTAATTTTGGATATCCTTAAAACAAAAATGGGTTGTTTACACAAGACCAGATATTAGTGTTGTAGTTCAATAGTTGAGTGAGATTATGCAGCAAGTGCAGCACCCTATCTTAAATATGAATTGTCTTCATCATGTAACAAAATATGTGAGGTATCTTAAAGCTTCACCTGACCCAGGTTTACTCTTATCTACATTATCTATGGGATTGTTTGGTACTAATTATTCAAACTGATTATATTTTATTTCCAAAAATTAATTATCTTAAAATGTTTATAACATAAAATTTAAAATAAATTAAAGTTGATTAATTACTTGTGTTAGAGAATTAATCTTACAATTTCACACATCTTAATGACAAATTCAAATAATCACAAACCACATATATAAGATCAATTGTAACATATATATATATATATATTGGGCATGCCGGGCTTGTTTTGGGTGGGCTAAAATTGGGTTATGCCAAAAAGACTCAATTTTTTTGGCCCAAAATGTAAGTCAAAAGCCCATCCATTTTGCGTGCAGGCCGGGCCGATTTTGCCAGGTCTAGTCCTTATAAAGTCTCTACTTTGAATGGATGTCATTGCTTCTTAACCATTGTGGATGATTATTTAAGAGCTACATGGATTTTTTTAACTGCTAGCAAGCAAAATGTTCCTCATCTTGTCAAAAATTTCTAGCATATACAAAAAATCAATTTAATCATAGAGTCAAAACTGTAAGAAGTGATAATGGCAGAGAATTTTTCAATCACTTTCTTGATCCCATTTTGCTTGCTCAAGGCATTGTTCATCAAAACTCTTGTACTAATACTCCATAGTAGAATGGTATTGTTGAAAGAAAACATAAACATCTATTAGAAATCACAAAAGCCTTTAGGTTTCTTCCAATTCTTTTGTGGTCATTGTTTCCTTACTATTACATACCATATCAATAGACTTCCTACTCATGTTCTTAACAATAAAACACCCTATGAATTTTTTTTTGGAACTGCTCCTTCATATGATCATTTAAGGGCCTTTGGTTGTCTTTTTTATGCATCCATTCACAATTCTAATAAATTGGATCCTAGAGTTGTCAAATGTATCTTCCTTGGTTATACTGCTTCTCAAAAGGGATACAAACTATTCAACCTTGATAATCATTCCATCTTTCTTTCTAGACATGTTATATTTCATGAAACTGTCTTTCCCTTCTTAAATTCCAACCCATATTCCACCAGTATTTCAAAAACCACCAATTCTGATGATTCTTCATATAATTCTTTTCCTAATAATAAAGACAATACTCTTCAGTCTCCTATCATACTACCTAATTCATCAAAATGATCTTCTCCTAGTCATTCATCCTTCAATTTTCCCAGTGAGCATAACACACCATCATCGCCTATACAGAATTCTACATCATCATCTCCCACACAGAATTTTGCATTACCATCTTCTGTTGTTCCTCTTAGGACCTCCACTAGGATCAAAAATCCTCCTATTTGGCAAAAGGATTATATCCCTTCATATTCTATTTCCACTACCCCATCTAAATATCACATCTCCAAATACATTCACTATGATAATTTCTCTTCCCCTCAGTAACATTTCATAGCAAATCTAAATCTTATTAAAAGCCTCATTCTTTTGCTCAAGCTAAAAAGGATCCCAGATGGATTAGTGCTATGTCCAAAGAGTTATCTTCCCTAGAAACTAATAGTACTTGGATCTTAACAAAATTACCATTTGGAAAGACATTTGTTGGTTGTAAATAGGTCTATGGAGTCAAATATAATGCAGATGGTAGCATATAAAGATTTAAAGCTTGATTGGTAGCAAAGGGGTACACTCAAACTGAAGGTCTGGATTTTCATGAGACTTTTGCTCCAATAGCTAAGCTTTTTATTGTAAGGTGCCTTTTGTCTATTGCTACCTCCAAACAATGACATGTTCATCAGTTAGATGTGAACAACGCCTTTCTGCATGGAGCGTTATCTGAAGAAGTCTATATGCAAATTCCTCCTGGTCATCCTAGCTATGACACACATGGACTTGTTTGTCAATTAAAGAAATCCGTTTATGGTTTAAAGCAAGTTTCAAGGCAATGGTTTCAAACGTTGATTGAAGCTCTCTTATGTGCTGCATATAAGCAGTCAGTTGCAGACTATTTGTAATACCACGAAATTTTAATAAATAAATAAATAAATAAATAAATAAATAAATAATATTATTTTCTAAATTATATTTTATTGTGTTAAGAAATATTTGATTAAAGTTGAGTTTTATTTTATTTTTTTGGGATTTAAAATTTTAGTATTTTGAGATTTAGCAAAAATAAAATATGAAATAAAATAAAATAAATATATTAGTGAATTCTTATTTTTGGACATTTTAATAAATAGAATATGTTAATAGCATTATTTTAGAGAGTAAAAGAAAAGGAATAAATATTAAATACAAATAAAATTTTTAAGAGGATTAGAGTTTCTATATGGTAAGAAATTGTACGCTTAGAAAAGAATCAGGAAAACAAATGCGGCTAGGAGAGAGAGAGCGAGCATGGCGGAGAGAAAGAACGAAAGGCTAGAAGACTTTGCAACAAGAATTTAAAATTTGGGTGGAGATTATTATAGGTGTGACATTCGTTCTCTTCACTTTTGTTACTCCCAATTCGTTGGTGTTTTTCTGAAATTATCAGTTGTGTTGTAAAATTTGTATAAAATCTATTATAACTCTGATTTGATCAATTATTGATTCTGTGAAAAGCCTATTTAGTTATATATAGCTTTTATTGTTTACGCTTTTCGAAATTTTTCTTCTAAATATGACTAAAATAGTGATTTTAGTAGCTATTCTGTTCACTGATGAGTTTTGATATATTTCATTGTTTAAATCATAAAAAATTCTTTATTTTGTCAAATTATTTGATTATTATTTTTCTGGAAATAACTTGATTTTTTATACAATTTTTATTCTTTGATTTATTTCTAAATACATAGTATGAATTATTATATTTCAAGTTTTGTAAAACTACTTTTTGTGTTTTCTAAATCGTCAGCTATCGAAACTGAATGAATTTTATATTTTCCAAATCCTTGAAAAGTCTACTATAATGTTTATGTTTTGACTTTTTATTAGTTATGACTTTAAACAGGTAATAATGGAACTTTTGATAAGTATTGTAGCAAATTTTCTGCAATGATTTCTTATTTTCAAAATATTATAACTTTATGATTTTAAATCTAATTTAAGTTATTCTTCAGTCTAAATTAGACCTCTTGAAGTGTAGTTTCTGATTGTATTTTCATATTTATAAAATATTTTCAAGATGAGGATTATATTTGGACAAATTTGGGGTTATAATTTTTATAGATTGTGTTGATTATTTAAAGCTTAAGTGAACATTTGAGTTAGTTTAGAAGCATTATTTTGAAATGTAAGGTTAATATGGATAGTCTTTTAGGCTGTGACTAAGGCTTTATTTGATACGGTTGGACATTTGAGAGTGAGACATTATGGATTCAAGCTATGTGAGTGAGCTAATTACTAGGTATCGGATATCCTCCTCTTTAGTTATATTCATTTTGTATGAATATATTAATTATTAATTTGGTTGCTCGCTGTAGAGTAGATATTTTTATTTTTATAACTCTACTTCTTCCATTTGCTTGACTTCTCGGATAGCAATACTCGCTATTCATATGTTATGTAGTTGTTTAGGAACCATTTGCGATATTTGTTCAGATTTAATTTGCTAATTTAATTTGATACATACCATGCTAATTTAATTTGATACATACCATGCTAATTTAATTTGATACATACCATTGAGCTCTTTCCATGCCCTTTTTGGTGCGAGTTGGGACAAGAAGACGTATCCATTAGTGCTCCGACGAGTAAGCTTGGCCATTTGTTAATTATTTGTGATTTGTTTGAGATACGTTGGGTCGACCCTATTATATCTATGACCTGTGTGCGGTTTAGTAATGTATATGCCGATACACACTAACAACCGTTCTGTGTAAGCATCCTGATCAGATGCTTTTTGTTGTGTTGATCTCGATATGTTACTATTTGGTTTGATAATCTTAACCTTAGTTTCTATTCAACCATTAGTAAGCATTTGATAGTGTTTTGTATCATTTATTTGTAGGTTCTGCTCATTTATTTTTTAGCGTATATTTCTCATATCATTTATATTATCTGCACTGAGTTTTTGTTCAACTGTCCTTTCTTTTCTTGTTACGGTAGAGAAGCAAGACATTCGGATTTGGGTTGTGCGAAGAGAGTATCTATGGAACCAATTGGGATTTGATTTTATTCTATTTGATATTTGTAAGAATGTTTACATTTGCTATTCATTTGGAGGATATTCAACGATTTAAAATTTTGGGATTTAAATTTATAATAATTTATGGATGTTAATGCTCTGTATACATTTTGAGGTTTAGTTTGTTTGTTAGTGACATCTCTTTCCTCTAATTCAAGAGGGGGGTGTTACGCTACTCTTTATTTACTAAATCCTTTCAAGGTCATCTCACAATGGTTACTAGTCCATGTTGATGATATTTTGGTGGCAGGAAATTATTTACCTACTATTGAGCAATTGAAGCAATTTTTGGATGCCAAATTCAGCATCAAGAATTTAGGTAATATCAAGATTGGAAGTTACTAGATCTTCAGCTGGTTTATTTATTAATCAGAGAAAATAAGCTCTGGATATTCTTACAGCTGCAAATATGATGGATTCTAAGCCTTTGTCCCGTCCTATGATTCAACACACAAATTTTTTTGACAAGGGCAATTATCTATTGGATCCCCGTCTTTACAGACAACTAGTTGGCAAGCTACTTTATCTTACTATTACCAGACTTGATCTATCTTACTCTGTTCATGTTCTAAGCCAATTCATGCAACAACCTACTGATCTTCATTTCAATGTTGTCCAATGCGTTGAGGAGAGAATATCATCTCCAAATACAGTTGCTGCAGTGATAACTAAACAACAAAGTCAGTTCAAGTCTAACATCAGCAAATCACACAAGTATGCATGTGAATCCAATGTAAGTCAGTCAAGTGGACATAACAGATGCACCTCTCTCTCAACTACCTTTCTGATTTTCCAGAGAATACAGTTGTAAATATAATGTGATATATAGATATAGAGAGTACTACTGATGTATATAAATACTGAAGTTAGCTTCCATTTAAGCAACTAATGTACATTTTCTTCTAAGCAATCTGAAGAAACTTTTCCTGCCAACTTCTTTTTCTCTCAAGTTCACTTTACTTTACTTGAATTTAGTAAAGTTCACAAAATGAACTTACTAGATTTACTCGTGATGACATGGAAAAAACAAGGAAAATGAAACTTTGCCTTAACATCATCGATGGTGTGGCTACTCTCCATCGCCAGGGTTATCGGGTAAGAGATTAACAAAAACGCAGAGAAATAGATATAAATACAGAAGCATAATAGGAGATTTTGACATAGAGATTAGAGAGTACCATAATTAATGGTAAAATATAACGCCTGACGCTGAGAATGGAAAGACGGAAAGACTTCATTGCAATTTATTCAGATGAAAACAATTTTCTTAAAACATTCTGATGAAAACGTGATAACAAAAGACAGAATAATTTTTTTTATTTTTTTTAATTTTTTTGTCTTGAACTCAAAGTCCAACTCGGCTGAAACTAAAATGTTATTTTTTATAATAATAATAATAATAATAATTGGTTTTGATTTGGGTTTTGACACCAACTAGTGACCATACGAGATTGAGCTGCCTCTTTTGCTCCGTGTATGCTTGGGTAACAAACAGACAAATTTTAAAGCAGCAGTTCAACGAGCGCCCGACCATCATCGACTCCTAATTTTGAGTTTGTATGTGCTTTTGACTCTTGAGCTTGATTATCTGGTTGTATATAATAGCTTCAGTGGATCCATTTATAAATTAACTCCATATATTTTAGAAGGATTTTCTTGGCATTGAAGCCAAGTTCGGTCCAAAAGGGTTGCATTTATCACAAACAAGCTTAAGGTACATCGATATGACTTGTTCATCCGATGTTCCATGAAAGAATTCAAGCCAGTTAAAACTCCCATTGCTACAACACCAATCCTTACAAAACATGGTGAACCCCTTCTTGATGCAACTCCATATCATCAACTTGTGAGAGCATTGCAATATTAAACCCTCACAAAACCTGACAACACCTTTGCAGTTAACGAAGTATGTCAGTACATGCATGCACCTACAACCACCGACTTCATGGCTGCGAAGAGAATACTTCGAGCTGATACCAAATTCTTGTCATCCTCAGAATGTCTCTCTCCTAGGGTTACTTGTGAAGGGAATAAGGTATTTATCATATTTTCCTTCTCCGATACTTAAGTAAGTACGTGTATATAGAAATACTGATAATCGAGGAAAATAATATGGCAACAACATAATTAACATTTTGATTATATCGGTTATTATATAGATTATGTGATATTTGTAGTGCATACACAAGGTAGAGTTAATGTAGGGTGTCTCTTGAGGTAGTTACCTAATTCAAGAGTCTTGCTATACACTTATCGAGTAGAATATCCTTGGATTGTTAGATTATATAGGTAGTCTTGTCCCGCATTGGTTATGTAGATATATTGCATGTATTACTAGCCTATATAAATAGGCCTCTTTTGTACATTATACAGTGTTATTCAATATACAACATTACTTTCAACATGGTATCAGAGTACAGGTTCTGAATCACCTAAAATTTATTTTTTATTTTCCGCAGCGCCGCTAGTGTTTTCCGGCAAATATCTTGCTCTGTCCTTTTCGGTTCTTTTTCTTCTTGTAGTTTCCGCGGATCAATATA
>JAUMHB010088765.1:0-11341 GCA_032359685.1 Pittosporum tobira
TTATTATTATTATTATTATTATTATTATTATTATTATTATATGACGAGCGAAAAATACTAATAATATATTTTAGATATGTTATTCATTTGTTAAAAAATTACAAAAATTTACTCTTAATAATTTATTTTGTTTTCTTTTGTCTATACTACTAAATGTGATCGTATCCCCACCAATCTTCAACTCAAATTTGAGAACAACAGCGAATAATGCGTATCTCCCAAGCACCCAAAAACTTAGTACAAAAATACGGCATCAAAATAAGGTGTCGGTGCTTCCCATAGCGTGGTGCATATGTAAGTGTCAACTTCATACTACAATCACTGGGAGTCGGTGATGAGATCATGTGCCACACTTTTTCACCTAGAATTGTGGCACGTGTCTCTGAGCATATTTATGTCAACCAAAATATTAACATGTGTAAGTATGTCAACTATTTAATTCAAATAAGCCAAACGAACGATACTGAAGTCAACTATCTACGCCACGTACGAAAGAGCTTATTCGCATGGATAAACGATCACAAGCAAAATGACCATTAGAACCTTTAGATCTCTTTTCATATACTTTTTTTCGTTTTAAAATAATAATTTTTTTAGAATAAAAAATTTATTTTAAAATAATTATCATTTGTAATTTTTTAAGAGAAAATAATATATATTTTTTTATATTATCCATGATCTCTGTCATCTTTCAAATGATTTTTTATTTCCTAATTTTTGTTTTCTCTCTTACTCATAATTTTTAATAATGGATGAAATTATACATTAATATTTATTATTGATATTAATTTATGTGCATCAAGTTAAAACAACTATTAATATAGTAATACAATTCAATATTTCCACAATCACCCAATTCCTTCAAATTACTTACTCATGTATAAATGGCGAACTGACCACCTTTTTTTCCCCTTACATGTTTTTAACCTCTTCAGAATTTGGATAACAATCCCCATAAATAATTATAAATATTAGTATCAAGGCAAATATTAATGTGCAACGGGTATAATAGTAATTTCCATCATAAAAATGTGTAAATGGAGGGCATATTTGTAATTGCAAATGACTACTTCTTCCATAACATGGCTCTTATTTGGACCACATATAACCCAAAGCCATATTGAAGACTTCACAACTTGCATTGAAGTACATTCAACTTGCTTCCTCTATTTGTTGTTATCTATTTCTTCAGACTTTTCTCATCATAATTCACAGGAATCATGGCTATAAAATACCACGGTGTCTCATTTCTGCTCATCATGGTCGTGCTCAATTTTAGTCAACTCTCATATTGTCACCATATCCACATAAATACAATTGAAGGAACGAAGTCAGAATTTTCGAGGAAGTTTCCTGCAGAACCTCCTATGGAAGAGAAAAATGATTTCGAAGACCCAATTTATGGAACGTCGGACCGGACTGTCCCGGGTGGTCCAAACCCGCTTCACAATTGATCGTCTTGTCCAACGATATGATATACATAATTTTGCTGTTTACAGATGTGATAGTAATATTGTTCTTTGTTTTATTTATTTGTTTGTTTCGCTCCTGGAGACGTATATTGCATACAAGTATGTCAAATAGATTGATAGATTGCAGAGTTTTTGAATATTCGTTATTCAACTAGAATAAATTACAATGATATAGTAACATAACTTAATTGCCAAGAGTGATTATATTGCTATAGTTTTACTTTTCCGGCCAGGCCAACCATCGAGCTGGGATAACTCGATCTTTTCCTAAAGAGAAACATCATACCCTTTTCTGAAATGTTGAATCTTTGTAGGAGCTGCTATTTCCGCATGCGAAAGTGCTATTTATGCCTAAAATGTTTGTGGGTCATACGTGCTGAAATAACATTTTCGAGTGTAGAATTAGCAGTTTTTTATTTTTTTTGGAAATAAAGAATACTCTAGTTTACGAATTTTCAGCTAAGCTAGTTGATGCATGCAGATGACGAAAAGGATTGAATTAGGAAAAAAAAAAGTAAATATATTAAATTAGATAAATAAAATATACTTATAAGAGAAGTTATGCCCAAGTAAACAACAAACTGAAGTACAACCGATGGCCAATCATAATGGATTTAGTCACCGGCCAAAGTAAGCAATCAATAAAACATTTAGAGTGGTTATAAAGAAGTTACATAAGCAGTTTAACACTTGATATTTTAATTGAGCAAAATATTATATTGAAAGATTATTTTTATACTTGAGATTGCTATATATGATAAAGATTGTTATTCTTCTAACTTTCTCGATTGTTATATCCGTTGTTACCTACCTTGTAGCTATTGGATTTGTTGCCACTACCACCTTTGGAGTTAGTACAGCAATTAAAAGAATTTGTGTTTATAGCATTAGCAACCATAGTACCTGAGTTAATAAGAGGTTGGAAAGATGTTTATTAATGTTTTCCTGATCCCTCAAGCACTCTTAAAAATTTAAAATTTTCCAATGGTTCATAGGCCATAAAGTGAACCACTACTTCATATTCAGGACTTAACCCATGGAGAATATGGTCCATAAGATCATCATCATTAATTTCGTGTCTAGCATATCGAAGGGAGTTGACCACATTTTTAGCATGATCTATATATTCAGACAAAGAGCTCGCATGATTTTTCTAAAGGATAGTGAGTTGTTTCTTGAGATTTATGATATGTGTTTTAGATGAAAATGAAAAGAAGGTTTTGACAATATGCCACACTTTTGGTGCAGTTGTGCAAAGGATAAGGGAGTCCAATACAAGAGGGGATATAGTTGCACGAATCCATGCAAGGACTAGACTGGTTGAATTTTGCCATAGTAGATGATTAGGTTTTAGGTTTTATTTAAATTTTTGACCTGGGGACATTCTTTATCAATCACAACGTTTTCAAGATTAGGAGTGCAAAGAACAAATACAAACTAGGTACTCCAAGTGAGATAACTTTCATTGTTCAATGTAGTATTAAACATGAGAGATTGGGGATGAAAAAGAATTAGGAGAATAGTTGTTTGAAATGAGGGAGAAGCGATTGAATTAAGATACTTGAGACAAGGTGAAAGCATGACAGACACTTGAGAAAGAGATGATAGTCAAGAGCCTTGTGGCAATAGCTCTAATACCATGTAAGAATTAGATAATGTAGAAAAATATAGTGCTCTTTTGTTGATCACTATATATTATATATTTATACAGGTATAGTACTTGGTCTACAAGGAGAACAAGTTTACAGGGAAATCAAGTCAAATCCCTTGATCTAGGAATGATTGACATAAATTACCTAATACAAGGGCTAAATGATATAAATACATTAATTACAAAATATATACAAACTTAGGCACTAAGAATAATGAATGTAGACTACTTTTGCTTTCAGGCCTTGGTTAGGACCACATCTTGATGAATATCTGACATATACTTTCTTTTATACAAATAAATCCCTTTGGTTGACCTAGCCACTTCAGGGCCTAAGAAGTATGTGAAAGGACCTAAAATTTAATTTGAAATTAAGTATGAAGATGTTGCTTGACTTTTCGAATGAGAGCCAAATAATTGGCAGTTATGAAGACATTACCAACATATACCAAGAGTGCTACAAACTCCTCGTCAGATTGAATTTTATAAATTTGTTGGCCTCTGATGGAAATCGTCCCAAATTAGAATTAGGGTTTCCACCTTGGCCCTAATTAGGGCAATGTGGCATCCCATGTGGCAGCTCAACGCTCGCGTAGAAGATAATCCAATTGGATATCCTCAAATCTCGGCGACCCGCCTCGCCGAAAAAAGAATCCAAAAAGTACAAGTTCAGCCAATTGGCCTCCAAGGGGCTTCGCACCCGCATCAGTCTGCCTGAACAATCGCCATCAGGAACTCTCAAATTATGCGTCTTAGGCCCAGGCCTTCCCAGGTAGCGGATCCATTCCGCCCCATCGATCGGACGCAGCCTTGCCTGGTCTGGCAGCCCGAAGGCCATAAAACAAGTTCTCAAGCGGTATCCAATTAGCCGCCTAACCCTGCAGCCCTGTCAACTCAAATGAGGCATGTCATACCTGTTGTCAACTCACAGCAGGCGCACCATGCCTACTTTTTCGGGCTGCGGGCCAAGGCAAGCTCTACAAATACCACCTCATCTTCACAGAGAAGGATCCCGCTCTGAACAAAAAAGAGCCAATACTTTGCAAAAATACCGGCAACCTCACCGGAGCAAAACGTCTCTCAAAATACACTAGTATACCCCACCCTCCCCTACTTAATATTCAAATTACTACTTTAATCTCAACTAACTTAAGCATCGGAGAAGAGAACGAGAGAACAAACCCTCGTGTTGCCTGTGTTTCAGGTGAACTTGCTTCTGCCAACGTGTGTCCAGCTAAAAACGAGATATGGAATTGGTCAAAGGTCGAAGTGGTCACAACAGCCTCACAGTTTACTTTTGTACTATCAAAATGTGTTTATATGTTGATGGATAGATTGCATTTCATGCGTAAACGTGTGTGTGTGTGTATATATATATGAGATTATGATACTTGAATGTGTCTTAGTAGGATTTTTAACTTATATTGTGCATTCTAGATAAGACATTTTGAACATTACTTATTATGGCAATTTGAAGTGAGGTTTTAGATATGAACTTTTATGAGTGGTGGAAGCACCCTAATAACCCTAACGTGGCTTTTTTACATGGGGTGTGTTAGAGCCTCTCAAAACAGGTCTTAAAATAATTGTTCACCTTTATCTTTTTATCTTCTAGATGTTATATGTGTATTTAAATTCAAATGTATTTATTTTTATCTCCTGTAGCTAGAAGAGATAGGATACACATTATCATTTATTCAAATTCTGTGCAGCACTATGTAAATATAACATCCATAACCAGAGTTTTGGTGTGAAAAAACCATATACATCTGAATTAACTTGGTATCAAAGCCTCAATCACCCTTTTTTATTATTTAAAAACCTAGTTATGGGTTCCCAAATTAAGTGCTGAAAGTCAACCTCTTACTAATGCCCCTCTTTCTAGCCTGCCCACTATGAACAATGCTCATCATTTCCTTTATGTAAAATCTAGTCAAACAAATTTTTGATTGGCAAACCCAACTCATGCCACTGCTTTGTGCCCAGAACTTGGTGCGTTTTGTTGATGGAAGTTATCCCAGCCCCTCCTCCCCTTATTACAGTTGATGAGAATCAATAACCAAATCCAGGTTATATACTCTGGACACTCCAAGATCAGCTCTTAATGAGCCTTTTGATCTTCTCTTTAGACGAATTAAAGAAGTCGCCCTATTGATTATTGATACAACAACTTCCCGCGAGATCTGGACTACTATTGAGTCAGGATATGCATCTCCGTCTAATACCAGAATTCTCAATCCACGCATGCAGCTTCAAAACCTTCGCCAGAACGTTGACTCTGTCACGATTTATTTCAACAAAGCCTGTCACGGTTTATTTCAACAAAGCCAAAGCTATTGGTTAAAGTGTCAAAGTGGTTACTGTATTATAGGCTAATATATAAATTGGTCACTGAACTGATTTTTTGTACAACCAACTCATTAAACTGAAATTTTTGGTGGGATAATATAGGTGCTACTTACTTAACTAGGAATCATATATTTCATGCGAGGACAAAACATGTGTAAGTCGACTATCACTTCGTCAGGGATAAAGTAGCACGTGGACTTCTTACTGTTTGTTATGTTTCAACGAAAGATCAAATGGCCAATATTAATTCTAACAAAATTATTGCGAATGATCGCTTCTGGTACTTCCTCAACAAGTTGAGAGTGGTTCCACCCCAATCTGTTTGAGGGGGTACAAATAGATCCTAAAATAATTGCTCATCTTTATCTTTATATCTTCTAGATGTAAAAGTTTAAATTTATTTATCTCTATCTCCCGTAACTAAAAGATATAGGATACAAATTATCATGTAATCAAATTTTGTACAACACTATATAAGCATAACATCCATAACTAGAGTTTTGGTGTGGAAAAATCATATACATCTTAATTAAATGGGTGCTTGGTACAAATGCTATAACATCTAAAATGTCATAAAATTACCCCTGCTAGGGCACTTTTAGGTGTCATATGTGGCTATCGTTTTTGTTGTGAGGTAACTTCTTGTAAACATAGGAAATTGGTTGATCTTAATATATTTAAATATAAAATTTTAATCAAAATGTTTTAGTTCTTACACATGTTTTGTGCTAGTCCTATTTTGAGAACTTTTGCAGCCCTAAAGAAGCTCATTATTCTCACAATATACACTTGAGGAAACATTTCAAAAGGATACATCCAAGACGTGACTTCTTAATATAACCTAGTAAAATTAAGTAGATAATAATAGTAATTCTAATATATATATATATATATATATTGTTTTTGAAATATCTAAAAAAAATTATAAAAAACACAATGATGAATCCCCCACACATTTCAAAGAAAAAAAGAAATACCGTATGAAATAATGAACTGACAAGGAAAGAGAGAATGTATTGGATATGTCTTTTGGACTTGATTCCATGCATAAAGGAAATATAAGTGAACCACAAGAATTTAACTATGTTGCTTGACCCTCTTTTGTTGATGTGGAATAGCTTTATATCACTCACAATATTACACCCTAGCTAGGCAAACTTTATTCAATATGATTTAATGAGTGTTCTAGAGATACCTACCTAGTTCTTGTAGGAGTTGTCCCGTTCTATAGTCACATAAGTATGTTTCCGTAAAGTGTGCTCTATAACTATACACACCACCTAAAGTAGGAGGCTATGAAATAATTAAGAGTCAATAAAGTTAACATTCTTCAATATAATTACACACTATCCTATACCATAGGGATGAACTCATATAAATAAAATGGATAGTGTCTTACAAGTCACCCAACAACTCGTTCGTACTCATTCAACCTAATTCATGGAATCTCCAAGTAAATAGGTTGGGCTTCTATCAATGTTGACCCCTGCACTAGGTAGAAGCCCCATCCTTGTCAATGTAATTAATGTCACTAGCAAGTGACTTTAATGATCTACAAAATAAATATTTAATTTCACATGATTATGTTGTACGCTTATATACATACTTTTACCATTATGGTTCTTTTCTCTCTCGACGTTATGAGATTCATTGCTAGTTTTGCCTATATGATAGTGTAACAACCACAATGAACACATAAAATTAGTTTGATTTGCAAAAGGATTTCTCTAAATTTGGGCCATTATGCTTCAGACTCTCTAAGGTAGTTAATGACCTCATCCTGTAGAAACAAGCAAGTTACATAACACTTTCAGGAAGCAAATTTGGACCACTATGATTTAGACTCAAAACATAACAATTTATGTACAAAAAATAGAGCAAATTTCAACCTGAACAATACTATAGAGTGGGAATCAAGGAAAATGGACCTCAAAAATGTAAAGATCTCACCCAAACTAGCTAGGAATTGGTCCCACTTATAAAAGAACTGACCAAAAAAAAGGTGAATCGGCCAATAAAAGGTGCAAGTCAGTCTGATGAGGTCAGCTGGTGAGTCAGCAGCTGACATGGCAGTAAGGTTGATGCGGTGCTGACTAGACATTATGGAACCCAAGATATGTTGCACGTGGCAGATAGCGTGGATGATGACATGACGAATGACATGGCGGATGAGGTGGCAGGTGACATGGTATTGCCAGCAGATGAAGTCATCATCTGACGTCAACAGATGACGTCAAATTTGGGATTGCAGAGGAGGAGCGTGGGATCAGACAAGAACCTTCAGAGAACGCGTGAGGGCTTCGACTGAAGATATGTTTGTGGATTTAAAGTTGTCTTGAGAAGATGAATACGTCCGTATATGGGTTTGGTATATTTGAGCTCTTTTGAATTAACTGAAAAGAACGAAAAGAAGCCGGCGATGGCCGCGAAGAAAACCTACGATGGAGGTTTTACGGTGTTCAACAGACTTGCGATGGAGGCTCTGATATCATGTTGGAATAAAGAACGGAAGCGAAAACCTTTGTTATTTGATAATTAAATAATGATACAAGAGTGACCTTTTATAGGCATTAGAAAAGCCTAACGACATGACCCTAATGAGCCTTTTACGTGATCTATGGACCATTAAAACCATGTTTGAAAAAATCCAGCTTCTTAGATAAATTCTTTCAAGCCAAAACTTCAAGGCAAAAGTTTAAATAAAATTAACATATCATATCACATTAAAATTTCCTTCTACGTATAACGAATTCAAATCCTCTATCTCATTCTCTGGTCCATTGTTTATCACTTTTAATCAAATTGTCAATTAAGTTTTACTTTAAGAGTACTTATCATTAATAAATAAAAAATATAAATAATTATTAAATTACATTGAAACGGATGAGAAACTAGAGAGTGAGACAGATGATTTGACTTCATGTATAACATAGTAAGTTTAATGGCCTACCAGAATACCCCCACAACATAGGTCATAGGCTGTGAAAATAATTTTCTTGTAACTTCTAATTTTCCTTGTCTAACATAAGATAAATAATGGAAGTGACAACTAGAGATTATACCAAACATATCTCCTTAGACTTTTAAAGGTGAAAAGGTTAAAAACCTTTTTAAAAGGCTAGAGTGATTGTCACTACCCAAGCTCAATCTACATAGTAATTGTTGTCTCATAAACATAACAAGATAAAAACAGACACTAACATATATATGATTGTGATACATGAGGGTTGACATGGATTATTTGTGGTTAAAATGAAA
Source organism: Pittosporum tobira (assembly GCA_032359685.1). NCBI lineage: Eukaryota > Viridiplantae > Streptophyta > Magnoliopsida > Apiales > Pittosporaceae > Pittosporum > Pittosporum tobira. Next base: position 8,731 of record JAUMHB010088765.1, read on the forward strand.
AACACAATAAAATTAAATTAATAAATAAATAAATAAAAATAAGAAAAACATCACAGTGATACTGGTTTAATACTTCAAACGTATTAACAGTAGGCATGACCAATAACCACATATATTTTGGCCAATCATACAACCAATCATTGAATCAATGCAACTTTTGGTTACCACACATGCACATGCACACGCACACGCACAAGCACGAAATCTATATATAGCATTAAAACGATATAACAAGAACAAGAAACATTGAAGTGTAAACTAGTAAGCACTCATTATTAAATTAACTTTACAATCAAAAAAAGTATACTTCAAAGTTGACAAATTTTTCATTTTGTTCTTTAATGTATAAAAAACGACATATTATTTCTTTTTTTTTTTTTTTGAAAAACAAAAGTGTCTCATTCCTTTAGTGTGTTGGATGTAATACATGTTGACTAAGTATTTATGTACTTTAACCGAAACGTTACGTAAGTAAATATTATATTTTAAATATTTAACATTTTTTCTTTGCAAATACTCTTATATTATGGAACCAATAGAGTATATACATCCATTCGAAAATTACATTTTTTTGGTTAATTTGTGAATTTAAAATTCAAATTAATATAAATTTATTTAAGTTGTAAATTGATGTTCTCGAAGCTTAATAAACATGTATGGTTTAGAGTCTCCATGTAACTTATAACCATTTTGAATTACCCACAATAGTAACTCCGTACATATATATGTCATCCCTAAGGGCAAAATACCAATCGATAATTACTATTACCAGAGCAAGTAAAAGTACTAGTTGGACCATCCTGAGGATAGGCATCAGGGCAACTTTACTTGAAAAATTTGAAAAATTTGTTGGGGGGGGCATGGAACATTAGTGCAACAATATTCAGGGGTATTGAAAGTTGTGCACAGGTTATTACACCCACCCGGAACTCAAAACGGTTACGGGCATTGGCCGTGCAAAAAGCTGGTGCGCAACTGTGACGCCGTCAAATTTTCACCTCTGAATCCTCGTGAAAATCTGATCGTTAGATATCATCTCAGCGTGCTGAGTGGCCAATATTCGGCAACTCGCCATGTTATATCTTAAAAAGATCGCTCATATGAATAAATTTACACAGCGGAAGTATAAACTTAATTAAAAGTTAAAATATTACAATAACGGAGTTTAACAAGTACGAACAGAAGTCGCACAATGTTTAAATTACAAACTCTCAAGCTAGAACAAATCTGGGAACCTCTTAATAGTACTTTACTTTACCTTTGCCCTTTGAGGATTCGCCTCGCTCGGTTATTTCTGGAAGATTTATAAAAACATAGCAAGGGTGAGCGAAAGATGCGTAGCAAGAAATTATTCTATTTTGAATAAAATTATCCTTCCAATCAAACAGATAAAACGGTACAATTTTGAATCATAAATTTTAATATGTGAATTCACGAGTTAATATGAATTCCATCAATACATGCATGATACACGAGTAAATGTCATATCATGCCATTCAACAATGAATATTTTGAATAATTGAACATTAATTGGCATTTCTGCTCGACACTAAGTCATTTCAACACACAGTCATTTCGTCATCCTCGACACATAGTCAAGTTTAACGATTTGTGCCGTATACATCACAGCTACAGGAATTAACCATGTAGGATCCCGGTACACCGGTCTTTAAATTGATGTTCAATATTCGAATTCCAATAATCATGAGTCATGTGAAAATAATAACGTTTCAACAATAGGGCATGCTTATACATAGTAGATATGCATAATCATTCAAGAATTCAGCATGAACAACAAATAATATACAAGTAATTTAATTTGTACATTCATGGTAAAATACGTGTATTGAAATTTAAATCATACGTATTAACAGCTAAAATAAATAACATGCATAAGTGAACAATAATTTATACATAGTTTAGGGAATAATAAACTTGCCTTAAATATGCTTCATATGCTTTCCAATTAACGCGTTTCGTGATCGCCAGTTTTCCCTCTTCACTCACGTGCGTTCCTATAATAATAACAATTTAACGTTAGTATCGCCATTTTCAAAATATCTTGCTTACTCTCGAAATAAAATTAAGCATCTTGGGGTCCCTAATAAAATCAACATGAACGCACACAAAATTTCAAAGGGCAAAATTGTCATTATTTGATAATTTGTCGTTTGACTTATTTCGCCCAATCTATTCCTCGTATTCATCCCGGAGTATTCTTAATCCTAAAATACTTTATCGGATCCTTGTTCAGATGAAAAATGAAATAACATTTGTGTAAGAACCCAATATTTTCAATATGTTATGAAATTTATTTATTTTTAACAATATAATATGTTGGGATAAAATAAATTTTATGGTGGTAAATTCAAAAATTGGTTTCCGACAAAAAGAATGTCAACGTTAAAGTTAGGCAATATTTATTCCCGTACGGAGCACCGCAAAGTATTTGTGGACCCCACAACCGAAAACGTGTGGACCCCACTAATATTCGTCGGACAATTTTTGAGATGCCCTAAAACTCAAATGGTCAATAATTATTGACTTGTCACTTTCTACTATATTATTACTCCGACAAAGATTGCAACAGTAATATAAATAATTGTGTATA
>JAUMHB010088787.1:0-11340 GCA_032359685.1 Pittosporum tobira
AAAATTAATATAAAATGTCAAGACTCTTTTTCATGCTTTATGAAAATAATAATAAAATATCAAAACTTACTTTCATGCTTGTTAAAATAACAATGAAACATCAATCCCAATGATTTATGAAAAACCAAAATTTTATTTCATACTTTATGCAAAATTCAAAGATTCTCCCAAAATTTTAAATCTTCTTCAGGAAACGTCGTACACCAAACGTTTTTTTATATTCTAACTTACGTGAATTCTATCACATAACTATTTTAGATAATTTGTAACAATTTCCACCACTCAATCAAAACTTACTTAGATAAATATTAACTCCAATCGTCCATTAATTAATTCATTCTATTTATCCAAAATTAGTCACTTATTAATTAAAGTTCATACCCTACTAGTATAATATTTTTCAATATTTTCTACTAATAATTCTTCAAGAACTTCATAAGTATCATATACAGTAAATTTAATAATTCTTCCACTAACTCCTGAAGTCATTTCTTATCTGATAGCTATTCTATCACACAGTTACCCTCATATATCTAGCTATACTACACTTTAGTATATTTGATAATTGTTTTCAATACTGTTGTAGACATCAAAATCTAAGTATATATATATATATATACACACACACACTATTACTTATATTGCTGTTGTAATATTTGTCGGAGTAATAGTATAGTAGAAAGTAACATGCCAACAATTATTGATTATTTGAGTTTTACGGTGGTTCAAAAGTCGTCCGACAAATATTAGTAGAGTCCACATGTATTCCGTTGTAGGGTCTACTAACACTTTGTCGTTATGCGACCCATAGTACGGGAACGAATATTCCCTGATAGCAACTTAAACATTCTTTTTGTCAAAAACTAAAATTTACGTTTAACACCCTATAATTTATTTTATCTCAAAAATATCATACTGTTAAAAATAAATAAATTTTATAAAATGTTAAAAATATTAAGTTCTTACATTACTTGTTACAAAAGTTGACACAAAGATCTAAGAGTAATAAATTATCCAGAATTAGGTTTGAAATTTTAAATGATGAACGTTAAGTAATGATGATTGGACAATTTAATTGAGCATTCTCACAAAAATAGCCTTGTTAATTTTTTGTTACTTTTAATATTATGAATATAAAAATTCTAGTGTTGATTCTTGTATTATATTATAATAGTGTGAACAAAGAGCTAATAAAAATAAAGTGGAATAAAAAAATTTATTTTCAAAATAATGTTTAAGATCTCAAATTTAGAATCTCAAATAATATGAATGATAACGATCTGTATCATTTGGTATTTTACACCTGCTAAACTTTTAAAACCTGAAAGTAAAACTGTTGTCATATGAAAATGTAATAGTGTATATTTTTATCTTCCATGACTCCTATGAGAAAAGAGAGAAGTCACATCATAGGAAGTGTAATTAAATCACAATAATTATCACAACTTGCATCAATAATACCCTCGCAAAGTACTTTTCTTTGATCCAGGAGGGGCCCAAATATCCTTTTTCTAATAAGAGGAGCATTATTTTCATTAATTTTTTTAATATTCTTATAAAGTCTATTCTCACATAAAGCAAAATTAAATTCTAGCCTATGTATGATAGGAAGAAAATGTGTTTTAAAAAATATTTTTTGAAAAATATTTTTTGTAAAAATTTTATATTTTTTGGTATTTGATTGATAAATTAAAAATAACTTTAATTTTTTTTTTCTATGTTTGATATCAAAAAATGAAATTGCCAATTACATTAACTATAAATATATATAAAATTATTTTTTTTTTTTTTTTCAAATTATGAAAACTTTTGTATTAATTTGAGGCTATTGTGGGTTAATAATGTTAATTTGAGGTCGTTTAGGTTAAGGAGTGAGGAAAAAGTTTTGACCTGCAGATATACGCTAGTTCACTAATTCATTAATTCTGGTCGGAAATATAGTCCTTCGTCAGCAGATGTACGCTAATTCACTAAACCACTTTTGACTTTGGATCATCTGGCCGGAGATCTCCATTGCCGTGACCTGCACATAGGAATAAAAACTAAAAACTCGATCTTTATAGTTCTAAACAACAATACATAAGAAAAGGAAGAAAATTTTCCTTCTTGACATATTTTTTCATCAAAAAATCTATATATTCAGCTCAATGATTCTTCCTTAGAGTTAGAAACAGAGAGGGGTTTCAGAAGACGCAAGAACAGAGAGGGATGGGAGCAAAATTAAAGAAGGAAGGGAGATGATTTCTTACCGGAGATGGTCGATGGAGATAGAGAGTGAGGGCAGTGAGGGAGGAGAGGGAGATGGGAGACGCTGCTGAAGAGCTGAGAAAAACGACTTACGAAAAATTATCTGTAAGTCATTTTCTGGACTTTGCTTCCTTGAGTTTTCTTTGACTGAAAAATTCCGGCCTTTGACTTTCTTTTCTACTTATACATCAAACAGTAAAAAAATATGGAAAACGTTTTTCGAAAAACCAAATTCGATTATCAAACGGAGCCCTAATTTCATGTAAAAGAGACATTATACAAAATATACGCACAACTCTTTTGTTTTAACTTAAAAGTAAAATATAGATACATTATAATTTATTCTTCAAGTTTAATATTTTTAACAAAATAAATTTATTTTATTATTTAATTTTAACTGATACTATTATTTCATTAAAAATATTAACTTAACACAATGTATTTATTGTACGTACAGTAGCCTCTTAATAAATTCTGAAAATTCATAAGCAGTGTCAAAGTGAACTCAGGGCCAGCAGACCTAAGACTATCTGTTTGTGAGTTTAAATGAAAAAGAAAAAAAGAAAAAATATAAATAGTATAGAAAAGAAAAGAACATAAAATTTAATATTTTTTTAATTTAATTTTTGAGTTTGTAAATGAAAGAGGATATAAGATAGAAATAAAAAATTATTAGTTTACAAAATGAGGGTAAGATTGGAAATATAGAAAAAAATGATTAGAATCTTTTTTATTTTCTTTCAACTCTTGTCAAGTTTGGAAAGAAATTTTTCCAAGAAAACTTGTACAACTTTCTTGCATTTTTTTTTTCTTTTTCAACACATAATAAATCTTACAAATAATAAAAAATAAAAAATATAATTTTTCTACTATTTTTTTTTTTTTAAATTTCTTGGCTCGAAGTAACTTACACAGTACGAGAAATGTCGCATTCTCGTGGGTCTCATTTGGGTTGGTTTTGGGCTACGGTGTCCAGACGTTGGTCTACGGGTTGGGATAGGAAAGATTACCCGAAACCCGCCCGGCCACGACGGTTCCTTAGATAAGACAATTTTGGAGAGAAATTTCGGGACACCTCATCACGTTGCTTTGTTTACTTGAAAAATATTGTTCTCTCTCTGTCATCCCACTCTATTTCCTCCATAATTCTGAAAGAAAAGAGATTCACATAGCCTCTGAATTTACATAACATCTATATATTGATTCATCTAATCAATTCACACATCTTTAACAAACAACGTGGAAGATCTGAGCAAAGATGTCGTATGCTTACCTCTTCAAGTACATCATCATCGGAGATACCGGTAATTCTCGTTCGATTCATCCTCGGTTATCATTGTTGTTGATCCTAATCTGACAAACATGTTTTTTTTTGGATAAAGGTGGATATTCTAATCTTCATATAGATGTGTATCTGTAATATTGATTCTGTTCGTTTTATACTTGGTAGAAAACTAGAAATAATGTAAATTGATGATAATAAAATAAGAAATGGATAGGTTAGGGGAAAAGGTTATGCTTTTGGTGCATTTTAAATTATTTTTGCAATTGATATATGGTGTAATGTTTTAATTATTGTGCCAAAGTGAATGAGTTTTTATCTTATAATGCATGTCTACTTGTGTTTCTGATTTGTCTGAAGATTCTGAACTCAATTAAGATATGTATCTATCTGTGTTATACTGATTCTTGGTCAGCGGAATTGTTTGTTGCCTCTTTGCGATTGTGTCAGTTTGTATATATGCGATTAATGTATTGCATTATTGAGTGGAGAAGAAAAATTGATATGTTGTGCTGTCTGAACTTCTAAGATAAATTAGTAGCGTGGAGAAGAAAAATAGAGGAAATTACAATAGAAACCTAGAAATGGTGAACTAAAGTTCTTGAAAAAGGAGTTATATCAATTCTTATACAGATTTGAAGGAAATAAAGTGTGTCGGGAAAATCAGATATAACAATTGAATATTTGATCCAAATTGTCACACATCACTACAAGGCAGGCGCTTTTTTCTATATGGTCTTATTTCTTAGTAGTTTTCTATTGTAATATATACCTAAAGATACAGTAGAAAGCATAGATTGGATGTAATGATTCTACATTTTACGTAAAGGTTTACCATAAAACTTCAATTCAATTCAAGCATTGTAGAGCTTCGGAGCCTTCACTAAATTGATGTGGTAGAGGACTAATTCTGCATTATTGGGGGTCCGGGTGCCCAGGCAAATCAAGGAGGTAGAGGACCGCATATGGACTAGGCGGGAGTCTAGAAGGATTTTTAGAACACTGGTTTAAATTTGGATGTGTCTGAATTTGAATTTAGCCGATTTTCTGAAGTTTGGAAAGATGATTTGATATTTGACATCATAATCCAAAGATAATGTGTTAATGTATAGAAGGCATTATAGCATATGCAAATTTACTTTGAGAATATCTATTCTAGCTAATTTGATGTTTAAGCCATGCAAGATGGAAGAAAATCAGAGCTAATGTGAGTTTGATTAATAACCATGCAGGGGTTGGAAAATCATGTCTTCTTCTGCAGTTCACCGATAAGCGTTTCCAGCCAGTCCATGATTTAACCATTGGGGTTGAATTTGGGGCCAGAATGATCTCAATCGATAACAAACCAATAAAGCTGCAAATTTGGGACACGGTTAGCTAATCTCCTCATATGTGTGTGCTCTTTTGAGTTTTCACATGTAAAATAAAGTACTTCCTTCTATCGCCACATTGTCATATGTTCTTCAAGGAACCCTAAGTTTTCAGCTATTACAGTTCCCAGCTCTCTCCCTCTGTCCCATATTGCTTGTCCTTCTGTTAGGTAGTCTGAGAAATCTTGTCAAGAATCAAATACATATAAGTTTAACATCGGCATTCCCATTCTACCTCATTGTAAAGAATATATATAGTATATACTATACCCCAACATATTAAACAATGTGAATTTTGCACTAAAAGAATGTTGCTTTTCAAAAAGTCAAACCTGAGGTATTACGATTTCGTAATTTATGACCTTGTATTCTAGTCCTTCTGATAGATCAATCCAAAAAATGGCAAAGAATGTTGAGGCATTTTGGAAAATTAATTTATAAAGCTCTGAATTGACTAAATTAAAGTTTACTGTTTTTGATAATTGGCAATTCATAGAAGTGATATTCTTAAAGAGTGGGTGAAGAATAAAAATGGAAGTTGTATTGTGGGGAACTATTGGTGGAAGTGTAATATAAGGATGTGTTGTAAAATTTTCTCTTAACGTATATGTTTTATCAACTTTGTCCATCAATTTGACATTAAGGTAATAATATTTATCATGCTTTGCTTTTATATTAGGCGGGCCAAGAATCTTTCAGGTCTATCACAAGGTCCTATTACAGAGGGGCTGCTGGTGCCCTGCTGGTTTACGATATTACTAGGTAAGTTCTTTTGGTTTACGATATTCCTAGGTATATTGTAATTTTGATTCGTGACTGAACTTATAAAAACAAAGTATTGTTGATTCATAACTGGATGTACTGGTCTCACGGGCTTACTTACTTTTTAATGTGGCGCTGCAAGTACCACTATGTCTGTGACAGAGGATAAAATCTGTATGTTTCTAAAATTCAGGAGGGAAACTTTCAATCACCTTGCAAGCTGGTTGGAGGACGCTAGGCAACATGCAAATGCGAATATGACTATTATGCTGATTGGAAACAAGAGTGATCTTTCTCATAGAAGGGCTGTAAGCACAGAGGAAGGAGAGCAATTTGCCAAGGAACATGGCTTAATATTCATGGAGGCCTCAGCAAAAACTGCTCAGAATGTTGAGGAGGTGATGAATCTTTCTACTTATGCCTGGGGATGTCTTAACACTGTTTAGTCTCAAAATGTTTGTCTAATTACCAAATGCAGCTTGGCTTCATGTCTTCTTTCTTTATAATATATATAAAACTTATTTTGATTAATATTGTCTAGTATTGTCCCATTCACCAAATGCAGGTTGATTTCCACCTTTGTTCTTCCTAATAATAGACATTATTTCACAGGCATTTATAAGCACTGCGGCGACAATCTATAAGAAGATTCAAGATGGAGTTTTTGACGTATCAAACGAGGTATGTATTGTTTACTTTGCAAATTATCTGTTTACAATTATCACAGATCTCAAGTTCTTAGGATGGTCCATGCTGTAAACAGTGTAGAGTTGTTGGTGCACTACTAGGAATGATTATATGCATACTTTAAACACATTTTGATCTTAAAGTTGTTAAATGCATATCTAAGGTTAATTCACGTTGTTTTTAATATTTTTCTTAATAAAAGCAAAGGATGGAAAAGGTGAATATTTTGTCCAATATATTATTAGCCTTTTTCTATGTGAGAAAGTTTTTATTGTAAATTATCTGTCAGGTAAATAGTTGACGAGTAATGTTTTGTGGTGGCTATTATAATACTGATTTTGCAGTCTTACGGGATAAAAGTTGGATATGGTGGTATTCCGGGGCCTTCTGGAGGAAGAGATGGTGCTGCGGCTCAAGGTGGTGGATGTTGCAGTTGAAAATGGGACAAGATGAGGCTCTGTTTCTCAACGAGGGGATTGTTGCAATTGAAAATTGAACTGGTTGTCCGAATCCGTCCCATTCTTCTTGCTCTTTGCTTTTTTCATTTCAAGGATTGGCATCATATCATTAAATTGTCCAACAAAAAAGAGTTGGTCTCGTGAACTTTGCTTTTTATTTCCCCGGATTAAGTGTGAGACGTGTAAATCTAGCAGTTTCTAGATATTGAATATTCTTTGTAATCGTTGCATAGAAATGAAACCTATCCCAGTTGTGTTCGTCTATTCCTCTTATCTACTTGGATCTTCCTCAGAAGGGAAAGTTTGTCATTCTGAAATAGGTATGGTATTTTTAATATTTTTTTTTTTTTGGCTTTATAGTATTTTCGTCAGACTCAAGTTAGGGAACCTCAGTGGTAAGTGATAACTATTATTGGGGTGATGTTAAAAGAATTTTACAATTATATTTCATCATAATGATTTCTTTGCCTGATGGTTTATTATTATTAATTATAATATTATGAAATAACATGCATTAAGTTGGATATATAAAGAGCAATATTGATAGTGTGGAACTCGAAGTTAAAGACTTGGTATTTATCAATGTTAACAATATGATAATTACAATATTAAGTACATTACTTTTTAAGATATTCACTAGTAACCAGGCTACGTCTCTAGATTAAACACTTCATAATATTAATAAACTAATAATGATATTCAATCTATTAAGTGTAAATCATTCCAATTATATCCACCCAATATTTGTTACATAAAAATAAAGAAATTATTTTTATATTAATTATTATTGACATCATTAAATTTGGGGGTGTAGCTCAATTGGGAGAGTGCTTAGTTAGTGACAAAGAGGTATAGGGTTCGATACCCTGCACTTCCAAATTTTTTTTTCAAACTACGAATTCTTACAATCCAATTATATATCTACAATATTTGTAATTGTAAGTACCACTGATAATAGAAACTAGAATTCAGTGATATCCATATAATATTTTTTTGTCAAAGTGTGGATGGAACTCATTCGGGAACAAGAAATATAACAGCATCACAAGCTTCCAGTAGTGCTGTTGATTCCAGCACTCAAGGATCTATCAACCTGCCATGCCTGAGGCTGTCCCACAAAACAAGTTCCAACAAATCACACAACTGGGCTTGCTGGTATGCCATTGTCTTCTTCATCTATGTCGGGCCCACCTCTACAACCTGTACAGTTTTCACTACTGGCATCATTTATCACACATCATCTATTCTTGGGCAACAAAGTCAAACCGGGTTGCATCAAAGGTGCAAGATTTTAGGCAGTCAAGCACTAGAAGCCACTCTGAGAACCCGTGTATACCACGACAGAATTTTTCTTTGACGAACAGTGAAGTATTTTCTCAGTTTGGTCAATTCCAACAGTTGCTGCAGCAATTTCAGCAGACGTCATATGCGCCTGCAATGCCTCAAAGAGAGCGTTCAGTTGTGCCAGGGAATCATCAACAGCTTTAAAATAATGCTGGTACACAAGAGGAAGGAGATAAGGACCCGCAAAAAACGTCTACAAGTAACACTACAGCTGGCAGCGGCTCTCCTTCAGTAAATTCAGCAAGGGAAAGGAACGTCTTAGCTCTTAACCATTGACAGATATGAAAGTGAAGCAAATTTGAAAATGCTTAAAATTGCTTTACTGGACAGTAGCTTGCTGTATTTTGCTTTCGCTTTTTTTTTTTTTTTTTTCCATACTTTGTCGGAAACACTGGGGTTGATGTGGATAGCCAGTTTTAATTTTTTTTTCTGGGTTTAATTACTTAATGGCTTTTTTTTTAGGTTATATGTTCTTGTTTATGCCAAAAAGTTTTTAGGTTGCGTTTAGGTGTTTGTGTTAACAATAAAAGCTTATCCACCCAAAGTCAGTCAAATAAAAGAATTAGTCAAGCCGGACAGTTAGTAAGCTATTGCATCCGTAACTGACTACCATATGATAAGCTAGAATACCTAGCATATTTATATTATGTACATAAGTTGTGTAATCTGCGTGTTAGTGAATAATAATAAAATTTACTTCCGCTTTCTGCTTTCAATCTCTTTCAAGAGTGTAACATGGTATTAGAGCCTACGGGCATTTTTTAAGGTGTACACCCGCTGTCTTGACCTCGGTTTTCCTATTTTCAGATTTACCAACTATGGTGGTGAATTAATCTCATGTCACAAATTCGCAGCAGCAGCAACAACAGACTTTCGCCGCCGTTGTGACAAGTGATAATGATTCTAATTCTGATCCTTATGCAAACAATCAATTTATTGAGTATTCAATTAGATCCTTTTCATCCTTTATTTTTACATTCAAATTATCATCGTGGACTGCATCTGGTAAGTCAAAACCTAATTGGAAAAAACTATAGTCAGTGAAAACGATCAATGACTATTGCACTTTATGCCAAAATTAAATTGGGAATGGTGAATGACACTTGTCAAAAATCTAATGCAAACTCTGCATATCTGCATATCTTGAAGCTTGGGATCGCTGTAATAACATGGTGATTGCTTGGATACTTAGTTATGTTTCACCCGAAATTGCATCTAGTGTAGTCTATCTATCAACTGCTAAAGAGATATGGGATGACCTTGAAGCTAGGTTTTCTCAAACTAATTTGCCAAAATTTTTTTGTCAAAAAGGAATTAACTGATCTTCCACAAGTAGATACCTCTATCTCTGGACATTTCACAAAATTTAGGAGTTTGCATGATGAATATCAGAATGTGTGTTGCATTCCCAAGTGCACTTGTAATTGCACATGTGGAGCAAAGAAGCAGTTAGAAGAATATAAGAAGATTCAGAAGGTAACTCAATTCTTAATGGGCCTGAATGATCAATTTACCAATATTAGGGGACAAATTCTCATGATGAGTCCCCTCCATGATATAAATCATTGTTATTCTCTATTGATTCAAGAAGAAAAACAAAGGACATGTGTTAATGCTGGTGGTCCATTGATGGACTCTTCACTGTCAACTGTCATGTTAAGTAGAAATAACAACAATTCTCGTTTAAACTATGCAAAATTTGGCTCTTATGACTGCAGTTCCTCAAAGGCCGAGGGAAACCAAAGATCTAATAGAAGACCTATTGGTAAAAAGAGAAATTTATTTTGTAGTCATTGCAAGGGGACTAATCATACAAAAGATACATGTTTCAAAATAAAAGGGTATCCAGAGTGACACTTCATGCACACCAAGAATCAGAAACCCAAAAATTTGTCTGCAGTGAATCACGTTCAAACTCAAGTTGAAGTTGGACAAAAAGATGGATCAAATATGATGCCATCTACATCTGCTACGAACAATCTTTCTGATAATTAACTTCAGCAAATTTTTTAATATCTCAAAGTACAAGGAGAGAAGCGTGATAATATTCACCTTGCAGGTAATTCTCATACTCTTTCTAGTTTTAATTTGCTAAATTGAGGATGTTTTTCTGCTAATGCTTGCACACCACAATGGATCATCGACTCTAGTGCAACAGATCATATAACATGTTCTTTTCATAATCTTGTTAATCCCATTTATGTTAAATCTCAAATTTACTTGCCTAATGGTGAGGTTTATCCAATTTCTCACAAAGGATCTATGCACCTGACCAAAGGCCTTATTTTTCATGATATTTTGTATGTTCCATAATTTAAATTTAATATTCTCTCTGTTAGTAAACTATCTACTAACAATTCTTATTGTAATTATTCTTTTTTTGTTAATAATGTCATATCATCTGATATATGACAGATTAGGTTAGGTCACCCATCTTTTCATGCTTTAAAACCCTATTGAGAATAGTCATGTGCCTTCAAGCTTATATGAGATTTGTCCTTTGGCTAAACAAACAAGAAGGCCATTTCCTGTACATACTTCAGAAGCAAATAAAGCTTTTGAGTTGTTGCATTGTGATGTCTGGGGTCCATCTCGTTTTTCTACTCATGATGGTTGCTCTTATTTTTTAAACTTGGTGGATGATTTTTCTAGATGCACATGGACCTATCTTATGTCATCTAAAACTCAGATCTACAACTTCATAAAATACTTTATTGCCTATGTCTCGAATAAATTCAATTTTACAACCAAAATTTTGAGATCTGACAATAGGTCAGAATTCCTTGAAAAGGAGGTAAGGCATATTCTTCAAGAGCTAGGTATTATCCATCAAACTAGTTGCACTGACACTCCTCAACAAAATGGAGTGACCGAAAGAAAACATCGTCATCTTCTTGAAGTAGTTAGAGCACTTCATTTTCAAGCCAAATTACCTATAAAATTCTGGTGAGAAAGCCTACTCACTGCAACTTATCTCATAAATAGAACTCCTTCTTCTATTCTACATAAATCTTTGAGTATATGGTTCTTTATATTATGTATCAACACCAGTGCATAATAGAGACAAATTGCCCCCAGAGCCTCCAAATGTATTTTTCTTGGTAATTCTTTTGGGGTAAAATGCAAATTACCACCTATGGTTTCACCAAAATTGCATCGCCCCACCTCAGGTTTAAAAGTCAACTCTAAA
>JAUMHB010088798.1:0-11339 GCA_032359685.1 Pittosporum tobira
TAATTAATTTATGGTTGTATTTTAATTAAGTTGCATAAATGATAATGATTTTACATATACTAACACATTTAGTTTCTAATCACATAGTCTTCATATAAATAATTTTCGACTTATTTATAAGTAGTCTTAAGTAATAACAAATTAGAAATTTTTTATCGTAAAATATTAAAATAGAAGACTTAGACTTGACACTTTAAAGGTGAGAGAATTATTTTTTTTGTCTGGAGTTCTTATAGTGCGATCAAGAGTCAAGAGCACACAACGGAACAAACACAAGAAAATCTCAATAATACGACTAGAAAATGAAAGAAATATTATCGCATTAAAAAAAAATACTTTCCAAATAGCACTAAATGACGGAGCACATAAGTTATACTAATGATATTTCAAATTATAAACTTTCAAAATTTAGGGAGCTGAATGTAACTCTCTAACTTGTCACATATCGCAATCCTCATACGAAGACAATAAAAATTAGAATTCACTTGTTTGATATTGATTATTTATATTGATTATAATTTATTTTTAAAAATTAAATATTTAAAATTATTTAATTTTGTTGATTTTTAAAAAGTTATATCTTAAGTATAATAATATTGTTAATTTATTTTTAAAAATTAATTAATAGTTGTATTTTTTAAATTTATAATATATTTTAATTAATAAATAAATTATAAACTATTATAAAATAAATAAACACAAAATGTCACTATATATTAGGAGATGACGTAACAGGATGACGGTTTGACCTGATGAGGATATGACCGAAAGACGGGATAACCATACCAGAATATGATAATGACTGTACGACCGAATGACGGGACGACCAACTAGTCCCGAAATATTAGTAGCGAATATCCAAAAACAGATTTGTTTAACATAATTTATTTTAAAATAAATTATATTTTTTTTGTTAATTTAAAATATTTTTTAGTTAATTAAAAATTAATTAATTACTTTTTTAAAATAAATTAATAAAAAAATAAATTATAATTAATTTTTATAAATTATAATTAATTTTTATAAATTATAATTAATTTAATTTCGAAAAGGCGCGAACATAACAAGCCGACGAATTTAACAAGCAAGCCGGCCGGAAACCTAGATCCAGCGAACTCGTCGGAAAATACAAGAAGGACGGTTGTGATGTCTCATGGCAGAAGCAGCTGGAAGATGGCAACATGGTGGAGAACGAAGGCTACAGATCTAAACACTGTTGCCATCTTGACTAATCTTATATTGACTAAGATTAGTAAGATTATAATTAGTGATAATTTTTAAAAATAAATACAATAAGAATTTCGTATGATTAAGTCAAAATAAATAAATTATTATTTTAGAAATTACCAAAGTCATAAGAAGATTTTTTTATTTAATTTATAATAATTATAATTGCTTGTACTTAAATTAAATAATTTATATTCAATATGAAGTTTAAAATTTTATATTTTGACTCAAAATGTAAAGTCTATCAATATACTATATAAGTCTGCTACAATAAGATACTAAAAGACATAAAATTTTAATTGATATATCACAAAGGATGTTTACACACACACACATTGAATTTCATTTAATGTAAAAAAAATATAAATAAATGTTGACTTATGAAAAAATAAAATTTTTGGTTGTTAATAGGATTTAATAGTTAGATATTGTTAACATGAAATGGTTTTGTGTTTTGCCAAAATTGAAGAATTATGTTTTTAGTGTTTTTACTTTTTTGTTTTCAAAGTTGATTTTGCTTTGACTTTTTCCAAAATATAAACAGTTGGCAAACAATGTTTTTTGCTAATATTTTCAAAAAACTTAAAGCACAAGCAAAAATTTAGAAATATAAATAGTTAACAAACAGACTCTTAAGTTTTCACGTTGTACATCTTAATTAATATTAACAATAAACAAAACCGATTTTAAAAAATCAAAAAAACAATCTAGTCACTCTAAATACTAACAAATGCACAAATAAATTTAAAAAAATATATTACGTAATTGATTATAATAACAAATTCATACTCAAATATTGACATTCAATTACTAATTATATTTTAATATATAACCGACATAATTGCGGTCGATACTTCAAACCTAATTTAAGAAATTTATTTCAAATACAAATATTAATTTCGCAAGATCTATGTACTCCACCCTCATGGAAGAGGACATTATAAATCTAATGATTTATTTGGAAATTTCAATTTCCTTAATTCATTTTAAATTCATAACATGCTAATAGCTAGATCATATGTTTTTCACTTTTTTGACGGCTTCCATGAATTCTTCATCGTCTTCCATGGCATACAATGTCTCCGCCACTAAACAAACTTCTAAGTCTATACTCCCTTCTTCGGTCCCAGAGAAAATCGTAATCTTTCCGTCGGACTTATTACCGCCGCCGCTTCTCACCGCCACCGGTTTTCCCCACCCAAAGTCGTTACCGTACACATTGAACCGTGGAGAACTACTTGTAGTTATAGCGTTACTAACTAAACCATCCAATTTCAGTACCTTTGGGCTTTGAATCCAACTCTTATAAAACTTGGTCACTTCTTCATGTGTTTGCAAAGCAACCGTCTCGTTTATCCGGCTGGCAGCCCACCCCAGTCCATGATTGAGCAGTTCCCCAGCCGATGTTTTTACAAATTCAAATTGGACTGCATTCCCAAAATATTCTGCTGGCAAATTAGGAAGCAACCTCGTCCTTGTTCCTATAATTACCACCAAATAAGTCTCTTGAACTGAGTCAACTCGGCGACAACGAATCACGGATCGCCATACATGAGCCAAAAGTGCTTGAAGAGAGGATATATTATTTGTTCCCATTTCACTATTGGCTTTTTCCTTGAGTTTTTTGATATTTTCTTTAGGAAAATTGAAAACTCTTTCTTTTATCGATGGTGGGATGTATGTAGCAGTACTGATAAGTTGTTCGGATGGAATAGGAATAGGAATAGGAATAGGGCAATTTATATCATTGGGAAACCAAGGCTGGAACAGTGGCATTTTTGATATTTTACAGAAATTGCGGGATATTTCGGACCAAGAATTCATGAAATGCCAGAAACATGAGCCATCGGCCACTGAATGGTTCATGGTACAACCAATAAAAAAGCCGTCTACTAACTCCGTTACTTGGATTGATAGTAAAGGCTTGGAAGTTCCTTCGTGGTTAGGATTATAACCGGTAAGTTGAAAGAAAGAGTGAACAATGCGGGGTACGTAAACGGGTTCAAGAATATCACCGACCTTGAGGTTGTTGACAGTAGCATGAGTAAATTGGACTCCGGCATTGTTGCACGTAATGAAAAAAGAGGTGGTGTTATCCTCTTTTTTCACAGCGGTTAGCCGGCCGGCGAGAGGAGGGAAGAAGTCTAGGGTTTTGGAGAGTGACATTTTGAGGTGATTTATCAAATCTTTCTGTTGTTGGTCATGGTGGATCGGAGGTTTGAGAAAGACAAGTCCCTTCTGGATGGGACCAACCATAAGGAGCTGGAGATCCCAAGGAGTTAACTCGATTCTCCGATTCTCAGACTCAGCCAGTGACGTTGGGGACTGAATATTACACGACGAGAGGATACAGATTTCAGCCATTTCTATCCTTTTTTTTTTCGTGTAGGTGTGGTGTGTGGACAAGTCTCGAGTGAGAGATGCTATGATGGAACAATATTAATCCTCTTTCATAGGCTGGACTTAGTCATTGCCTCACATTTTATTTTTATTTTTGGTACGTACATATTCATTGCCTCACGTTATTGTTAGCTCTATTATTGTCTGTGGAAATGTGATTAGGTGCCTGGCCTACCGCAGCAAGGACCGATCGATATATAAAATATTATTATTTGTAAAAAATATTTTTTTCGAGATTTATTTGATTATAGTTTTAAAATTTTATAATATTTAAAAAATATTATTATTTGTAAAAAATATTTTTTTATCAATATTTAAATAGATTAATACTCTTAATCAAGAATGATCAAATCATTTAATATATACAAATCAAGAAATACTAATTTTAAGTTAATAGAATAATCTTGCACCACATAAAATTTATTTTTTTCATAAAGTTCTTTTTCTTTAAATATACATAACATAATCTCCTTTATTTATGTGTTTGATATTTTATTTTAAGACAAAAAAATTTATATATTTAGTCTTCTTTTTAGAACAGAGGCAAGATTAGTTTAAATTTAAATTTTTTTTAGATTAACATTTAAAAGTCAATAACTTTTATATTTTAGAATATACTGCATATATAATATTATTCAATATGAAAACTTTGACAATTCAAATGTTTTTTCATCAGCAATTAACGGACTCGGACTTTATAAGATGATCCTTACCATTTTTATTTTATTTTATTTTACTAAAAAGGGAGAATTCAATAAATTAAAGTGTATTTATCAACCAATACCCAAGTCCGCTAACTCTCCTGCAGTCCTACTTTGCGTATAATAAAGATGGTATAACGTGCGTATATAAGATGGGAGCACGTACGGTGGGTATAAATTCAGCTTCCAACCAACAGATTTTGAGTTCAAATCACATCCCTAGCTTCCCCTAGAAGTGCAATCCTTAAAAAGGATTAAAAAAAAAAAAAACATAGTTTGGGTTAGATAGAAAAGGAATTCAATTCCTCATATGAAGTCTTGAATTCGAATCTTAAATGAACTAGATTATGTTGGGAGAACTCCCCACACAACCCGTTATTTCGACGTGACTCGAACTGTATTAGTTAGAACAAATAAAAGTCTCAAATATCAACAAAAAAAAAAAAAAAAGTTAAAAAAAGGTATGATGGTACTTAATGCGGGGAAATGGAAATTTAAACTAGGGTTGGAGCGGCCAGGCCAAGGTCGGACAGTCAAGACCCACCACGGCCCCGTGAATGCATCATATGTCCTATTACTCAATTTGTTCTAAAATAAATATAACACTTATCTCTTTTATATATTTTAAAATAATAGTTGGAACAGGATGGAGGACATGACAATTTTTTTTAGTCATAAGGACAAAAATGAAATGTTTATCCAATTAATAAATTTATTAAATTTTATAAAAAATTCAAACTATTACATTTAATATAAGACAGAAAAAATACTATTTTTTAGAGAACATAAAATGTACTCAAACATACATTTTTCACATTTTAAGCTAGCTAGCTCACATAAAAAAAGTACTATTAAAAAATAAATAAATTAGGAAGCGACTTAACCACAAACGTACGACACCTAATACATAAGACCTAACACCAGAATTTAATTTGATTCAGACTGTCTGTCAGTGAGTGATTCCGACATTTCTGTCCTTGTTTGTGGTGCATGTGGTATGAACAATGTCGGTCCTCTCTTATTCATTTATCATTTTCATTGCCTCGTATTATTAGCTCTATTATTGTCTTTCGAATTTCTAAAAAAGATGGATATATGTCCATTTGCTCAAAAGCCTTACGCATCTCAAATCCAAATATATTATACCAAATTTATTTTAATTATTCTATTTAAATTTATTAATTATAAATTTTATATATAATATAATCATTTAATTTAATTAAAATAGCATGTAAAATAACGTCTTGATAGCAATTTTGGATTCTACACATCTTTGGTGATTATGTGCTGTCTCACGTTTTTCACGCAGACAAATTTCAGTCCACAATTTTTATTAATATTTATATTTGTTTTCTTGTTTCCACAAGGACTGATATATGGTATAATACTGTTATGTGTACTTCTAAATAAATTAATTAATTTATATAAATTAATATAATAAATTATTATTGATTATAATGTTAGACTGACTCATGTATTATCTAGCATTAAATAATTACACTTTAATACAATATTAACCGCATCACTTATATAAATTTGTTAATATATCGCTAATGTCTATAACAATAATCTAGCTAAATAGTGTTACAAAATCTGTAAACTTCGACAATTCAAATGACTTTTCATCACTAATGAACTCGGACTTTATAATTACGGAAAGTTATTTTGAGAGAATCAGAGAGGATCCCTCTTAATTTCACATAACGAACCTAAATATGCAAAATTTAAATCATCTGTTTCATCCTTTATTCCATAATGTGTTCAACTATAATTTAATAGTTATTTAAGTTTATTTATTTTATTTAATATTTAATAAATTCTTTAAGCGATACACATATGATAATTGAATTAAAATAAAACAAAGAATGAAGTAGATGATTGAATAGAATATCTGAATTCATGCAGTCCAGGCAAGTAGCTAGCGAATTCAAATATTCTGATCCATTCTCTGTTTTATTTTAATCCAATAATCATTTGTGTATTATTTAAACAATTTATTAAATATTAAATATAAAATAAAACAAATAAATATAAATAACAATTAAATTATAGTGAAACAGATAATGAATAAGATGACAACCAATCCGCGAGAATAAAAGAAGACTTGTTCGCACGTAGATTTAGCACAAAATCTCCGCACATACCAACAAAAAAAAAATAAAAAATGGTGGAAATCTGTTTGATCTCAACATGTAACATTCTACTTACCACAAGGACTAATGATCATCTAAACATAGATTTAGCTCCATGGGATCTTCAGTTTCTTATGGTTAGTCCTATCCAAAAGGGGCTTCTCTTTCTCAATCCTCCACTCCAACATCCCCAACAGCAAAATGATTTGATAAATCACCTGAAAATGCCACTCTCCAAAACCCTAGACTTCTTCCCTCCTCTTGTCGGCCGTGTAACCACAGTTAAAAACGACAATAACACCACCTCTTTCTTCATTGCTTGTAACTAGGGTTATTAAATGAGTTGAGTCGAGCTGTCGAGCTTAAGTACGACTCGTTTAATTAAACGAGTTTTTTTCGAGTTTAAGTTCGGCTCGTTTAACTTAAACAAGCCTCTTATCGAGCCGAGCTATAGTATTTTGTGAAAAATTTTAAAATATTTATTATTATTGAACTTATATTGAGTCAAATTTTGAATGAGTCGATCTCGAATTCGACTTGTTAAATCAAACGAGTTTTTTTTAATAAGCTCGAGCCGATCTCGAATATTAAACGATCTCCTCGTTTAGCACCCCTACTTACAACAATGTTGGTGCACAATTCACTCATGCTACTATCAAGAAAATCGAGGTCAGTGATGGAGATCGTCTCAAATTAGGATTAGAGTTTCCACTTTGTCCATAATTAGGACAACGTGGCATTTCACGTGGCAGCTCAACGCTCGTGTGACAGATTATCCGATCGGTCATCCTCAAGGCTCGGCGACCCGCCTCGCCCAAAGAAGGATCGACCCCAGCATTCGGTATCCAGAAAGCACAAGCTCGGCTAATCGGTATCCAGAAAGCACAAGCTCGGCCAATCGGCATCCGAGGGGTTTTGCACCTGCATCAGTTTGCCCGGACCATCGCCGTCAGGAACTCCCAAACTATGCGTCTTCGACCCAGGCCTTCCCAGGTAACGGATCAACTCCGTCCCATCGACCAGACCCGGCCCTGCCTGGTCCAGGTCCAGCAGCCCGAAGGCCATAAAACAAGTTCTCAGGTGGTGTCCAATTAATCGCCTAACCCTGCAGCCTTGTTAACTTAAAGGAGACACGTTATATCTGTTGTCAACTCACAGCAGGCACACTATGCTTAATTTATCGGGTCGCGGGCCAAAGCAAACTCTACAAGTACCATCTCATTTGCACAAAATGAGGGATCCCGCTCTGAACACACAAGAGAGCCAATACTCTGCAAGAATACAGACTTACCGGAGCAAAATCTCTCTCAAAATACACTGATAAACTTCACCTTCTCCTACTTAACATTCAGATTACCACCTTAATCTCAACTAATTTAAACATCAGAGAGGAGAACAAGGGAACAATCCCCTTCGTGTTGCCCGTGTTTCAAGTAAACCTATTCTTGCCGACGTATGCCTATCTGAAAGCAAAATTTGGACTTGGTCAAAGGTCGGAGTAGTCCCAACAGTCAGTGATATTCTTGAGCCTGTTTATGTGCCCCAAATTGTTCACTCTTTCTTTCCATATCATGGTGATGATCCTAACCATGAAGGAATTTCCAAGCCTTCGCTTGCAGTTCAAGTAACTAAGTTAGTAGACGGGTTTTTTGTTAGTTATACCATGAATCATTTAGTCGCCGATGACACGAGTTTTTGTCATTATATAAATTCTTGGTCAGTAATATCTCGGGGTTTCAATAATAAATCAAAATTTCCACTGCGTTGGTTTCCGGATGAAATCAAATGTCCTCTTCCTCGTCCTATTCCTATTCCATCAGAAGATTTTATCAGTTTTGATAGATACATCCTACCACCATTAACAGAAAGAGTTTTTCATTTTCCCAAAAAAAATCAAAAAACTCAAGGAAAAGGCCAATCGCAAATTGTGACCAAGCAAATTGTGTTGCAAATTTTCTAAGCCTACTAATTTTCGAAAGTGGCCAGCGCCCTGCGCGCGGAATCTACAAAGGACATAGCACATTTCAAGTGAGTTGTATAAACTACAATGGTGTCATAGTCTGTTTGGATAAAGTTATGACACTGCAGAACCAATTACTTGTTTAGATTAAAAGTGTCTTTGCATTAACAAAAATAAACATTTGAATATGATAAAAAGTTCAAATATGTTCATTTACTAAAACTCAAACCATGTATTTTATGCAATGTGAACATAATCAATAGAACCATTGAATTATCTTAAAATATTAAAAAATTCAAAGTTCAATAAGTAATGTTTAAACTAAAGAAACATCTAAATTGTAGTCTAAAAAATGGCGAAAGTGAGAGCAATTAAATTAAATCCAAACAAACATCTAAATTCTAAGAAGTCTCAAAAGTGCAGGTATCAAAATAGAAATGAATCAAAACTTTAATTGTCAAAAATTTAAGCATCTTAGATTTTTTTTTTTTTTTTCCTGCAACTGCTTGCTTGGAGAATCAATAATAAAAATTAAAAATTAAAAAAAAATTGCAATCACAAATGCACGAACCAAAATACTAAAATCTTATGATTGAGTCAAGACAAAATAGGTTGATGGGGGACATTGAAGTGCAGGCAGAGGATGACAACGTGCTGGTAATAATGGGTGACATTAAGGTGCAGATTGAAAAATAAATTAAAGATCAAATAAGTAATTTATTTTCATTTGATATGTACAGGAATTTTCTTGACAGAGATCAATATAAAGTATATATGTTAATAAAACAGGCAAATTGTCTTGGCTACTGTCACAATATTAGCATGTGTAAAAAAAATTTATGTTTAATTTTGTTGCATCGGCGTCTAAATTTGTCGCAAACTTGAACAAGTTCAAAAGCTAACTAAACAAAGTGCGAAATTATAATCAATGTTTAGCTCAAACCAAGAAGATTTTAGAGACAATTTAGGCTATAATTATAAACAACAAAAACCCACAATTTACGGATTAAACTCAACTTTTTTATTGAAAACAAGTAATAAAACAAGAACATATTTTTTGTGCCTACAATCTTGCTTAATACAAATTGTCTCCAAATACTGAAATTAAAACAGCATTTATAAAAGAGTTTGGCGGTTGACATACATCCCCAACTACCAAGAAAGTTAACTAACAGCCTAGTAATCCCACAGCCAATCAGGCTCATGATACAAAAACCATTCAAAATTGTCCAACTGCTACCCAAAATTGCCTAAAACTGCTTCTGACTGCCACCAAAGTTGATCGACTATCCTTGTTTGACTGAGCTGGGCTGCTCCTCGGCTTCTAAACTACACCACAATCAAGCCTTAACTTGGTTTATGCTAACTTGCATTGTTTCCCACGAGTTTGCTTGCTGCCTTACCCACGTGCCGAGCCATCAATGAGTGTTTTAAGCCATCATCATCTTTGTTGTACATCTCAGGCTATGTCTAATGCTTTGCACTTGGACGAAACTATGATTAACGCACAATGACTAACTTGCTAGCATGCTTGGTTAATGCCATGCCCAAACTCACCGGTTTGGCCAACGTTTGCCTAAGTTAACCCGTTGCCCCACATAGCCTAGCTCACAACTATGTCTCTTGCAATCATTTGTTCATCTCTAAGCCGACTCTAGGAAGAGTGTTGTCCAGCCCAACATGTATAATTTTGTCCCATGAATTGTCCAACATTCCTTCGTGTCATGGGGCGCCGAGCTCCGGAGTCATATCCCTCTCTATAGTATGTCTTAGTAGAAAAACTAAAGTGACATTAGTGGACATCCTCTCTACTTGAGGAGTGATACTTAAGTTTTGCCCCGGACATACCTTCGTGTGCCAATGGCCTTGGCACAACTTTGCTACCCCGTAAGCCACTTTGCCTAAAAATGAATGTCACCCATTTTTACCCAAATTCATGTCATGTCCAGTCAAGTTGTCCTCCAGTCAAACTAGAGTGCCAGTGTTCCGTGTCAACATTAAGCCACCTAACGCCTATCTTTAATACTAATTGCGTGTCAACTACTTATTACAAACATTGTAACTCCTGAAATGAAATCGTGACAACTACCAATACACATATATTGACAAATAAAATTGACAACCACTAAACCATTTTTTAAGTTGTTTGTGCTCAAAGTAATTTTATGAAAATACTCTTTCGTCTCATTTTGTATTGGGGATAGACAGAATTAAATGTACCAAGTAGGATCAAGCGAGTTAAGAGTAAATCAACGCCCACTAATTATGTTTCATAAGCCATTTGAATAAAAAAAGTAAAAAAATAAAGTCAATCTAACGAACTACTCTTCTTACACTTCATATACCACATTTTCAATCGATGACAGCTAGCGCCAGTCCATGTAGACCATGTCACAAGAAACTCCATCTAACTATCACACTGATTGCACTATTCAAAGAGCTATTAAAAAAAATAAAAATAATACCCCTTATGTTTAATTTTTCAAGTAAGAAACTTTTCACACTTTTTTTTTTTATTTGGCTCACGTTACTCATGGAATTATATACAAACATAATCATACACGTACATGCTTATAGAACATCTCATATACACTTCAAAAAGTCATGATGAACTGTAAAAAAAAAAAATAGTGTTCCTTCAAAATAAAAAAATTCATGTTCTGGTAAGCATCTCCACTCTTTCTATTGGACGGAAATTGGTCAAAATAATTTTATTTGAAACTGAAGTAAGAAAATGGAGAACTTATATAAGAAATCTCTTGTTATAAATATAGAAAATGAAGTAATAATGGTGCTCTATAACTTCAAATTAGATAAAATTTTAGATATTCTATTATTTTGTATTTTTAACATTATAAAAGAAACGATCAAAATTTTATAAATGAAGTAACCTCATATAACTTATATGAGTTCAAACAC
>JAUMHB010088809.1:2489-22829 GCA_032359685.1 Pittosporum tobira
GTCGTTAAGTTTTTCTCTGTTTTTGTTCTATTTAACTTAAACTATTTGCTAGGTAAAGTTCTGTGGATGATGAGAACAGAACCCTTACTCAGCTCCAGGACAAAAATAGAGAAACAGTTGCTGTCAACTTTACTATAATTTACTTGTTCCCAAATAATAAGATCAGATTTTCTGGGAAATACTTCCTAAAATATACCCCATAGTTTGGGATAAAAAGCACAGTTGAGTTGAATTGAATTACTTCCTAAAATAATTTGATCCTCTGTTATACTGTATTCAGTTTTTCTTAAGAAGGAATTATGGTAGTTTTTGGGTTTTGAAATATCTTAAATTATGTAAGGAATTTGCATATAAGGTTGACAAATGAAACATTCTCTTCCTTCTCAATTGCAGATAACTGCAGATATTTCGAAAATATACCCAAAAGACACTGAAGCACCACCAGCTGGAGTTGATGACATGACAAAATTAGCTTACCTCCATGAGCCAGGAGTACTTCACAACCTTGCTTCCCGATTCGCTCTGAACGAAATATATGTGAGTTCTTTTTTGTCTGTTGGTCAATTCACCATCACTGATTCATGAGAGCTTTATAGGCAAAACTAATAAATAGTTCTGAATAAAACAGACTTACACCGGGAACATTCTAATAGCTGTAAATCCTTTCCGGAGGCTGCCACATTTGTATGATACCCACATGATGCAGCAGTACAAAGGAGCTGCTTTTGGAGAACTAAATCCACATCTTTTTGCAGTAGCGGATGAATGTTACAGGTACATTTGCCTGCGAAATATAAATAGCAAAATAATCAAACATTGTGAATCAGAAAATGCGCGGTTATGCAATATTTTGATCAAATATATATCTCAGGGCAATGATAAATGAAGATGGAAGCCAGTCCATCTTGGTAAGTGGTGAGAGTGGAGCTGGTAAAACCGAGACAACAAAAATGCTAATGAGATATCTCGCATTCATGGGTGGCAGATCCGGGACTGAAGGTAGAACTGTTGAGCAACAAGTCTTGGAGGTGGGTTATTACAGTCTTCATGTATAGAGAGATACAGATGTTATGTAAAAAAATCAAGAGAAATGATATTTGCAGTCCAAATTTCTAGATTTGTACTCCACCGTAGAACAAAATTTGCTCCATTTTAACATTATGATGAACTGCAAATGGAGAAATATGGAGTGCAAATGTAAGTTCCCTAAATTCAATGAAAAACTAATGGCAACTGTTCTTCAGTCCAACCCAGTCCTGGAAGCATTTGGGAATGCCAAAACAGTAAAGAACAACAATTCCAGGTAAACCATTAAAACTCTTCATCAAATTTATTGTATTACACCTTTTTTTCTTTAGTTATTTCCGATACATTACAAGAAATTTAAGTGAATGAGTGGCGGTACCAGTCGCTTTGGTAAATTTGTAGAGATTCAATTTGATAAGCATGGGAAGATTTCTGGGGCTGCTGTCCGAACATATCTTCTGGAAAGATCACGTGTCTGCCAAGTGAATGACCCAGAGAGGAATTACCACTGTTTTTACATGCTCTGTGCAGCACCACCAGAGGTGATTTCCATTAACTAGTATCAAATAAAAAACACCCTATTATATAAAATGAGTTTATGGCCCGCTCAACATAATGTTTGCTTTCAGGAAGTCAAGAAATTCAAATTAGGAGACCCCAGAACATTCCACTACCTTAACCAGACTAATTGTTACGAAGTAGCAAATGTGGACGACGCGAGAGAGTATTTGGAAACCAGAAACGCCATGGACATTGTGGGGATCAGCGAGGATGAGCAGGTGAAATAATATGGGACCCCTTATTGACATCACAAAATAAGCAATACTCCCTCTGTTAATATTCATTTCATGTTTACACCTAAAATAGTGAAATGTTGGTTTAGTCGCAGTGACATGATAATAAATTGTCATGGTAAACATGAGGATATTGTGTCATTTCAGACTATCATCAACAAAAAAGGATCTTTTTCTGGGACAAAAAACCTTAGACAAATGTGACTCATTTAATGAAACAGAGAGAATACCTCGGATCAAACAGTATTGATTGATCATTTTGATCATCTTGTAGGATGCTATATTCCGGGTGGTAGCTGCAATCCTCCATCTTGGAAACATTGACTTTGTCAAAGGCAAGGAAGTTGATTCTTCCAAATTGAAAGATGAAAAATCGCTCTACCATCTTCAGACAGCTGCAGAGCTACTCATGTACAAACTCTTGAACTTGGCTCATCTGATTGCTATTTATAGTTTCTTATGATGCAACAAAATTTTCCTTAAGTATATGCCTTTCTCTAGGTGCGATGCGAAGTTACTAGAAGACTCACTTTGCCAGCGTGTGATTGTAACTCCAGACGGAAACATTACGAAACTACTGGAACCTGCTGCAGCTGTCTTGAGTCGTGATGCCTTGGCAAAGACCATCTACTCCAGGTTGTTTGATTGGTAAGTAAATTACACTCTCCCCTTTCCAATTTCCAGTGCCAATTTCTCCAGGATGCTAGCCTCCATGAATGTCTGTTTCATATAGAGCCACAGAAGTCAGAAGCACAATATAAGCAACGTCGAGATCAGCACATCCACAAGTCAAATATAGCAGGAAATTGTGGAATGAGGAAAACAATAAATGAATGCAGTATTCTATTATTTTATGGATTCAAAAATTAGAAATCAATTCTATTATTTTTTGGATTCAAAAATTAGAAATCAAAATAAATATAACTAATACAGAAGCACACTTTGTAAAGGTGACATTCATCAAACTGTTACCTTTGTCTTCTATCATAAGTTTCTGATTATAAACTGATTTCTCAGTCTAAATGGTTCATCAACAGATGTGAAGAGTAATCACATTAATAATAGCTGCTCTACTGAAATTCCTAAAGCCATCAGTATAGTGGTTCTATCAAACAGCATGATATAATAGTAAGTAAAAAATGATGCTTTAGTGATCTTTGATTCTTTTTCATGAACTATGTCAGGCTCGTGGAGAAAATAAACAACTCAATTGGTCAGGATCCCAATGCGAAAAGCATAATCGGGGTCCTTGATATTTACGGCTTTGAAAGCTTCAAGGTCAACAGGTATATTACACCTATATTAGTTTTATGACTTGGCAACATATAATTATTTTACAGCTCATAACAAGATCTTGTTTGTGCTTATTCTGGTAGTTTTGAGCAGCTATGCATCAACCTGACAAATGAGAAGTTGCAACAGCACTTTAATCAGGTAATGGAGAACTTTATATTTATCTGTAACATATCATACATATAATAAACATACTATACAAAGTTTCATACTGCTATTCTACACATTTTAATTGCAAAGCATTTTTACAGCATGTCTTTAAAATGGAGCAAGAAGAGTATACAAAGGAAGAAATCAACTGGAGTTACGTTGAGTTTGTGGACAACCAGGATGTTTTAGATCTCATAGAGAAGGTATAGACACTTCGAAAGGCCATTTATATCCATCTTCCACATTCATTGCATGATAAATTCTGAGGATAATTTTATAATATACTGCATGCAGAAACCTGGGGGTATAATTGCTCTTCTTGATGAAGCCTGGTATGCATATTTTATACTTGCAATATCATAATCATCTTTTTTGTTGAAAAGTATAAACAAGATCTGAGGCCCTTATATATATGTGTGTGTTTATATATATCTATATATATATAAATAAATTAATTAATTTATTTCCTATATACTATATAGCTTAATGCACTCTTCTACAGTATGTTTCCCAAGGCAACACATGAGACGTTCGCACAAAAGATGTACCAGACCTACAAAGGGCACAAACGCTTTAGCAAGCCAAAACTTGCACGAACAGATTTTACAATCAACCATTATGCTGGAGATGTAAGCAGAACGACCGTGTATTCGTCATCAAAATATATTAAAACCTATTTCTCATTGAAAGATTTTGGTCAAACAGGTTATCTACCTAGCTGATCAGTTCCTTGACAAAAATAAGGATTACGTAGTGGCAGAACATCAAGCTCTATTAGATGCCTCAAAGTGCAATTTTATTGCAAATCTGTTCCCTCCATTGCCCGAGGAATCATCTAAACAGTCCAAGTTCTCTTCCATTGGCACCCGCTTCAAGGTAAGCCAAAAATTTAAATAACAGAAACATTTTATACAACTATTCTAAGAAGCTGTTTTTATCCACCAATGTATTTCAAAATCCAGCAACAATTACAAGCTTTAATGGAAACCCTAAGCACAACAGAGCCACATTATATCAGATGCGTAAAGCCTAACTCAGTTTTGAAGCCTGGAATATTTGAGAACTTCAACGTGTTAAATCAATTAAGATGTGGGGTAAGTTATATTTCTCTACAGATTCAGTGATAGCATTATTCAGGCTACCAACAATTCACTTCCACTAACAAAGAACTCGCGGTTTGTGACAGGGTGTATTAGAGGCAATCAGAATCAGCTGTGCAGGATATCCAACAAAGCGATCATTTGATGAATTCCTTGACCGATTCGGAATGTTATCTCCGGATGTTTTGGATGGGTATTAAATAGCATACTTTTTTTTTTCCTTTTTTTATTTTTATATCGAACAGCATAATGTACCGAGTCTTACTCGTTTCTCTTTCCTTTTACTCTTTTAAGATGGAACTGAAGTTAGGACCTCAAAGGAAAGGCTTAATTATGAGTCTTTCCAACTCAGTTATAAGAGTAGCACCTAAGTATTAAAATTACCAGATTTCAGTTAATATTATTACAATAAAATTTTAATAAAAAGGTGTGCTTATCACTTTCTTCCACGCAGAACGGATGAAAAATCAGCAAGTGTTGCCATTTGTGAAAGGATGGGGTTAAAGGGCTATCAGGTACAAAATGTAGAATTATGGTAACTCCAGAACATATAATACAAACTTATTTAAGTAAAAGCCAGGTTTCCTTATTACTATAAATATATACTTCAGATTGGCAAAACAAAGGTGTTTCTTAGAGCCGGGCAAATGGCTGAATTAGATGCTCGAAGAGCTGAAATTCTCGCTTATGCTGCAAGGCGCATCCAGAGGCAAATCCGAACTCATCTCACTAGGAAGGAGTTTATTACCCTACGAAGGGCAACAATTCAAATGCAAAAGCATAGGAGAGGTAACTTTCTATCCCCAAATATTCAAAACTCCTAACAATAACCAGTCTATTTTTTTAATTTTTCTTTTAACAATTTGTCTAATCCTTCCTTCTTAAAGCACAAATTGCACGTAAGCTGTATGAACATATGAGGAGGGATGCAGCATCAATCCGTATACAGAAACATGCACGAACTCATGCAGCAAGAAAAACTTACACAAAGTTACAGCAAGCAGCAATAATCCTTCAAACTGGAATGCGATCAATGGCAGCCAGAGATGAATTTAGGCGCAGAAGGAGGAACAAGGCCGCAACTACAATTCAGGTAAGTATTAGCTCTAGTTCAGGATATCTAAATCTTTTTTATAATTTCTTTTATAAGTAAAATCTCTATAATTAATTAGAAGAAGGTTCAAACTGCTAGCTGGGAACATCAAAATAATTATCTGAACTATTAAAAGCAGTTATTACATTGATGCTTGCTTCTCACAGACTCAATGGCGGCGATTCCATGCTCGTTCTATCTATAACCAACAAAAGAAAGCAAATCTTATCCTTCAATGTCTTTGGAGATCAAGGATAGCAAGAAAAGAGCTTAGAAAGCTAAAGATGGTAAGATTATTCTCATTACATAACCAAACTTTAATTGTTAACCAATTTATTAAACAGTCAGTTGTCTAAGTTACATTGGTTGAAACTGAATTTTCCCTAATGCAGGCTGCAAGAGATGCAGGGGCACTTCGAGAAGCCAAGGACAAGCTGGAGAAGCGTGTCGAGGAACTAACATGGCGAATAGAATTCGAAAAGCACTTGAGGGTATATTCTCTATCAATTAGTTCAACCAATGGGAAGGAAAATGAGCTAACTACTAAGTTATCAACTCGGCTAAAAGCTAACCTGTTAGTAAGAGGCCTAAAAATGTATATCGTGCTGTAACACTAGAAGTCTAAAACCAATACAAGTAAAAGTTAAATTATGCTTAACAGAAGGAGAAGGTGATTCTTGTAACTTTCCCGTACAGGTTTAAAAAAACCATTATTAAAATATACATGGATTAGCTACATACCAGGATTCTGGATAGGAAAATCAGCCATGCCAAGCAATCACCTCCATACTTGCTAGTTTCAAAATCATTAATCCAGGAAATAACTTTATTACTTTACCCACCGGATCTGAAACTAGATGTTACATTAATAGAAACATGTGAGTTGTACAGAATTATCTGAAGCTTATAAGATTTATTATGCATCGTAGACTAGTTCTGATACAAAAATGGGAAAGTTCATATAAATTCTGACATATAAAATGACAACACAGAGTAATAAACAAGTGAAAGTATTCCATTTCAGCAAATTTTGAAACAGTGGACTCTTATAGGTTGATCTTGAAGAAGCAAAGGGGCAAGAAATCACAAAATTGCAGAATGCATTACATGAAATGCAAGAGCAACTAGATGAAGCACGCAATGCAGTCATTCATGAGAGAGAAGCAGCAAAGATAGCTATTGAGCAAGCCCCACCTGTTATCAAAGAGGTACCAGTTGTGGACAACACAAAGTTGGAGCAATTGACAAGTCAAAATCAAGAGTTGGAGGTAAAATCAAGTAACTAAGCTTCCTATGCAATATAGCATGTCATTTTATTGCCCTGCACCCAAGAAAATTTAGTTTAACTGACGAAGATATATCAAATACATATCACTGGGGCACATACGCCTTTAGTCATCAGAGTAACATAGTTAGCAGACCAAAAAAGAGTATTACTCATCTATCACACTTCAAGTGACCTCCTTCTGCTCCATAAATTTGGCGGAGTCCATTACCAATGATAAAAATTGTACACGCAGCGTGAGATAACAGAGTTGAAGAAGAGAGTTGATGAATTTGAGCATATGTATAACGAAGTTCAAAATGAAAGCAAAGCCAGACTTAAAGAGGTAGAAGAATCGCAGCTAAAAGTGGCACAGCTACAAGACACCCTTGAAAGGTAGTTATAAACTATATATTAGCATACAGGGACATATGCAGATTCAACACCTTTTTTATAATTTTTTTCTTATCTATGATCATGCTCAGGTTAGAACTAAATGTTTCCAACCTTGAATCTGAGAACCAAGTTCTACGCCAGCAGGCTTTAGTTGCATCAATTAATGAGGACCTCTCTGTAGAACTTGAACTGTAAGAATACGTATTAAATTACCCTTTTTACTGTCCTTGAATAAATAGTTGTTCTTCTTGTCTGATTCTAACGGACGTTTGCAACTAAAGAAAGATTAAAAACCAGAAAGATCCCCAACAACTCGGGTATGGGTTTTGAAAGTAGTCACAACTACAAAATTCTGAAAGATCTTTTTTCTCTATTAACAGTTTCAAAAGCAAGATTCAAAGTCTGGAATCAGAAAATGAGTTTCTTCGAAACCAGAAATTAGCTGTGGAGCAAATAGCTATTCCTGTACAGGCACCGTTACAAGTAAAGGTAGACTTCTTTTGACTTTGTATGGAATATTATTGACTGTCTAATACTTTGCAGTCAGAACTGAACTCTTTAAGAATGCAGAGTTTGGATAATGGAGGCCCTACAGAGGAACAGCAGCAAACAACAGAAGCAGAGGAACAAACAAAAAAAGTAGAGGAACAAGCAACAAAAGTAAATCTATCCTCCTTGTGTAGATTTCCATTCAGAGCATCAGATCAAAACAATCAAAGGGTTCATATCTTCTGACATTACAAATGAATTTTGCTTGCAGGAGTTGGCCAATGTGGCCTCGTTCCTAATGAAACAAAGATCCCTAACAGACAGGCAGCAGGTATGCACTACGAAATAATAAATTCTTTGCACTTAAGAGTTAAGACACTGGTTTTCGAAAATTTATAATAAACATCCTCTTATTTTTTCCTATACCCAGGAAAATCATGATGTGCTAATCAAGTGCCTCATGGAAGATAAGCGATTCGACAAGAGTAGACCTCTTGCAGCTTGTATCGTGTATAAAACACTTCTTCAGTGGAGATCCTTTGAAGCAGACAAGACAAATATTTTTGATAGGATAATTCACACAATTCGGTCATCTATTGAGGTAGTTTAACCATTTCATAAATTTAAAAAACACAATTTATTGTTACAAGTGACCAGCAGCGGTCCATGTGGATCTTTTATGACATGGCACCCCACCAAGAGAAACTAACCTTCATTTAATCCATTGAAGATTCAAGATAATGTCAAAGATCTAGCATACTGGCTCTCAACAACTTCGACCCTTTTGTTCCTTCTACAAAGTACAATCAAGGCTAGCAATATACCAAATGCAGCTTTACAGCGTCATCGGGCCTCGCCTACGACCTTGTTCGGCAGAATGGCACAAGTAAGCTATTATATGTATAACTTTCATTACAAAAATTAAAAATTAAAAAATGCATGGCCTAATTTGTTAAAAAATCTAACAATTTTTAACAGGGTTTTCGTGTATCATCAATGGGCAATGGAATTTCTAGTGGGTATAGTGGAATGGAGGGAAAGCCAAAAGCACAATCAAGAATAGAAGCCAAGTACCCAGCTCTTCTGTTTAAGCAGCATCTAACGGCTTGTGTTGAGAAAATATATGGACAAATACGTGATAGCTTAAAGAAAGAGATTAGTCCATTCCTCAACTTATGTATACAGGTAAGTATCTGACATAAGCCAGACTCTTTTTAAGACCTTACACCAAGTATTCAACTAAAACCTCAAGTGCCATTTACAGGCACCTAGATCCACAAGGGTCAGATCGATAAGAGGGTCATCTAAGAATATCCATTCAAATATAGTTGCAAAGCAGCAGGCATCAAGCATACACTGGCAAAGTATTGTCAACAGCTTGGATCATACATTGAGTATACTGTCTGAAAATTATGTAAGCAGACATATACATTTCTCTACTCTTTCCTCATTTAACATATCAAAGAAAAATCATATTTTCTTTCCTGATATCTGTATCTTCAGGTGTCTTCCGTTATCACAAGAAAAATTTACAGTCAGGTATTCTCATTCATAAATGTCCAGCTTTTTAACAGGTAAGGAATCTCTTCTTGATCTTTACAGCACCAACCGATATAGTATAACGCCAGATTAATATTAAGTTAAATATTCAAATACCAAGCGTTCTGCTGTTCTGCAGCTTATTACTTCGCCGTGAATGCTGCTCTTTTAGCAACGGAGAATATGTGAAGGCTGGTTTGCAAGAACTTGAGCAGTGGTGTGTGAAAGCAGAAAATCAGGTCAGTTAAAAGTAGTATTACAGTCAAGATAAGGTGGCAATAAAAAACTTTACTTAGTTATGAAACAGTTTGCTTGTTCATTTGGGTAGACTTGTCCTGCCCTTTTGTATCCTCTCTCTTATATCTATAAAATTTCGTTTTCTATCAAAACAACAGCTTGCTGGATCGTCATGGGATGAACTTCAACACATAAGGCAAGCCGTAGGATTTCTGGTATGATGTTTTAAACTCGTGTCACCCAGAAAATGAAGTTTTGATTAGAGAGAGAGAATTAATAGAATTACTTGTCGGTCATGCAGGTAACACATCAAAAGCCTCAGAAACCACTGGAGGAAATCACTAATGAACTTTGCCCGGTAACTTGCTTGGCTCTATAGTAAAACTAGTTCTTTAACTTTCTCTCAGGATAAGAACCATCAAGGGACATGTCAATCTACTTTAGAAGTAAATTGAAAACATAATATTACTAAGATTAATTACAGAAATAAAAGTGAATCTAAACCTTGTTTCATTGTCTTCTGCTGATTTAGATGTTGAGCATTCCACAAATATATCGCATTGGAACTATGTTTTGGGATGATAAATATGGAACACAAGGATTATCTCAAGAGGTAACTGCTACCATTATTTCATTAGTAATGTACAATTCCATTCCCATTAGGATTGCTCAAGTACAATTAAAAAATAAATAAAACTTGTTCCATATAACGTGCTCCAAGTAAAACTTGAAGTTATGACGTAGTGTAAAGATTCTACTGTTTTACTTCAAAATATTTTGTAGCAATTTGTCTAACCTCTAGTACTCACTTCACAAAAATCCAAAAGGTTAACAAGCTTTGAACATGCATGTTTTTTCAAGGTAAAGAGGCCCACTACTATCTAATAATACTGACTTTTCTTAACTTTGTAAGATATATTCTCCAAGGTTTCTCGATAGTCATTGTTAAATGTTGGGTTTCAGGTAATAGGCAAGATGAGAGCACTAATGGCAGAAGATTCAATTAGCATGCCAAACAACTCATTCTTGCTTGATGTAGATTCAAGGTAATTAACTTGAAACCGAAAGACCCATATGTGAGTTAAATAAAATATTGATCTAGTACTAATGAACTAGAAAATTTACAGCATACCATTCTCTATGGAAGAGATATCCCGCTCCTTTCATGATGTCAACCTATCTGATGTGGATCCACCACCTCTCCTTCGTCAAAGATCAGATTTTCATTTCCTGTTGCAGCAAACAGATTGAGAGTCTTACACATTTTTTCTAAAATTACACAGATATGAAAATTACTAATTATTTGATTGAAATTCCCTTTTTTTGGGTGGTGAGAGAATGAGGGAATGAGTTCATACCTTGTAAAGTCTTTCTCTGTTTGTCCTTGAGAATCAGATGATATGACAATTTTTTCATTCAAACAACACTTTTGGAATTGGGTATATTTATTGATACACATAAAATGAAAAGTAATGCAAATTGTTTTAAATCAAGTGTTGAAATATTCTTCATGCACTACGAGAATCTTTAGTACATCTGGCTACATTTATCCATTTTCCTATTCCATACTAGCTAGCATCTTTCTACTCTTTGTATACAAGTTCAAACTTTTTATCTCATAGCTTGAAGTTAAACTACTCTATGGACTATGGTGTTCCCCCAGCCCTTAAAACGCCCGATGGTCCCCATCAATCGGTCAAAAGAGCATCTTTTATCAGGACAGTGTGCAACTTAAAACCAAAGATTAGGGTTACAAGCTTACAAAGCCAGCTACAACATTAGTAGCAAATGATGAATCAAAAGAAATCAGAGTACGACACACTCATGTACAACAGATTCTTGGAATATCTTAGGATGCTTTTGGCCTTAGTAAATTTAACACATTTCCCATCATGGCATGGCGGTTGTAAAATCAAATTTTGGAGAAAACCTAGACAAGTATTGTGTCCCCTGTTTGGATATAATATTAAACCGAAAACCAGGACATTTGCTAAAAATAATAACAACGCAAAATGGTGATTTACATTCCCCGTGATGGATATTACTTCACACAATAATATGACAATCTGACTACCCAACCATTTATATAAATGGACAACCATTTCTTAGTCTACAGAGAATCAATCTACAAAGCACCGCTGAAACATGTGAAACTGCTCGAATTCTACTGCAGGCATATGCCAGAAATTATCAAAAAGGCAGCATTCGCCTAAAAATTGTGCATTTTTCCATGCTCAACATTTCCAATTTTTAATCCTCCGGAAAGAAAATTGAGCATTTCTTTCTGTTATTTCAATTGCAAAACAACCCATCACTACAAAAACGGGTTCTCGAAAACAACAAGGTGATGTTTATGTGTAATCCATGATGCAGGTCAAGCACAATGAGTTTCCTCTATTGGCACTCCATTTCAGGCTCTCTTCATCAGACTTACACAGAACCAGTGGCACATGCATGCTGTAACCAAAATTTTGCACTAAAGAAAAAAATATTAACCAGAAAATGAAAATTATTACCTATATTCAGGAGCATTTTCGTACGAATACGAATTTTTAACTTTGGGTCGTTTTCCTGCAACTTTCTTTCTTCATTTTCCAGCAACTTTCATACTCTCCGTACACAAATTCACAGTATTTGCTTTAATATATCTACCAAAATACACGTTATGCAACATAAAGAGACCAAAGAAATCCTTTCTGCCAAATGCCCTTTGGAGCTCATTACTGCAATGGGGGCATCACCATAGTTTCACGGTAAAATACGGCCGGGTTCTAAAATTCATATTTTACTTAATACATTAAAAATATATATCTAAACCCGTCACCTAACTTACAATGGCCATTCCTCAAAAAGGAAAAATGGTCTTACATGTTTTTAAGCGTTTGATGAATTTATATATTTTTCATTATTACCTTAATAGAAATTTTCAACAATTAAAAATTTGATTAAAAAAATGCATATGTTCATCTAAGGTGAAAAATTATCGGATTATTTTTGTTTTTCTACAAATCAATATTACAAAAGAAAAAAAAAAGTTTTGATCTAACCTAGGTTATCAAAAATATATATTTGGTGGTGTATTGAGTCAAATAGTTAATAGAAGGAAACCAAATCTTAAAATTTGAGTTTACCTCTCCTAAATAGGAGAGTCAATTTTTTCGGAACGGAAAGAGTAACATTTTTTGCATTTACTTAACTATAATCCAAACTTTGTATTATACTTAACTAAATCACAATCCAAACCTAGCCATCTTATGAACACTGGGGACCAAGGCACACCCCATGCATATGCAAATCGCATGCGGTTATCATAATACAATTCACAATATCCAAGAGAATGAAATCAAAAAACTAAAACTATCAAGCAAAATAAACAACACTTGAGTGGTGCAAGTTTCCTTTACACACATACTTGCACTTGCAACACATGCTTCTTTCCATTTTGTAGGTCAGAAGGAGAAAAATTCACATTACATTATACAGGACTAAGAAGAGAATAACTAGCATCAAGGTGCCCAACCCGAAACCATCGCCATCGTAACCGGATCCCTGCAGATTTCCTGCAGGATTGTTCCGAGCCGGAACAAATATGGTGAGCAAGTGTATAAGCACCAACAATATGATGGGAAGAAGCAACATTGCATAATTAACAAGGGTGAATAACCCTGAAATAGCAGCAGTATTATATAATAGTATTCAGTAAGTAAAGTAAGCTTGGCCAGAGGATGACCAAACCAAGGACTCTTCTGTTTCCCATTTCAGATGAACAAATTGGTTGAATTGGAGTGAAAGAGACTACAGAAAGGGCTGACGGTGTTGCAGATGGTCAACCAATTGATGCTGAAATTTGAAAATGTATAATACTCCATCCATACTTATTTAAATAACGTTTTAATGTACAGTTATTGAAAAAAGTTTTAACGCTCTGTCTACTTGATTATATTTATATCAAATACCAAATATACCCTTAGAAGGAGACTGAGAAAGCTTTGAGAATAAGAGAGCAAATTTGGGGTATTTCATTCTTGGGGTAACTTGGAAAGCATGTAATTATTGCTTCTAGAAATCTACAAACATCAATTAAGACAACACTAGTTATTGAGTTTCTTGCTGTCAACTCATCTTTACCAATCCATCCACCATTTGAACAGCAAAAATTTGTAGTATTAGCTGGAAAAAGTAAAGCTCAAATCTGAAGTGCATTAACTACAAAAAGTAGCAAACAGCAGTTAAAATCTACCGTTAAATTACATAAATGTTGGTTTCTAAGTTGATTTTCCATATACACTTGGCAATGCTTTGTCAGACCAACCAAAACCAACTTGTTCATATAATTAAGCTGCTTACAAACATGTTTAGAAGTATGTATTCTTATACTAATTGGACAACTATCAAGTGACACAAGTACATCTTTGATAACCTGAAAATGATATACTAATTACAATAATAATTTTTTAAAAATAAAAAACAAAAAGGTTAACCATAAAAATAAAAATAGGACCATGTCTTATACTGTATCAATTAGGAAAGTGAAACCGTCCGGCAGGTGAATCCACAGAAATTTACGAGAAGACTGCCATCTCATGTCATTGCTCGAAGAAAATGCTCCTTTAAAACTAGAATGTAGGTTACATACTTATTGTTTTACTACGGGTAAGATTAAGTGCATGGCAGTTAAAATATCACTTCCACAATTTCTTTAGAGATGGAAAATAACGAACAAGCAACAGGGCTTTCACGTATAATAGATACATAAACAATATTCACAAGACCCTAATAATAATTAATGACCATATAACTTGGTTGAAAGTCAAATGTCAAAACAAATGACAACATAAATATAACTCTCCGCTACGAGGAGTAGTCATTAAGATGCTTCTGTAATACAGATGAATAAACGCATTTCATTTTCATGGTAACAAGGTCATAAGGAACTAGACCACTATAATAGGTAATAATAACATTAATATACTTGAGCAAGGCATCCCACACTTATAATATTCATTAACGATTCAGCTACATCTTCCCTCCCATATTTGTCCAGCCCTCAGCATTATACTTCAGATGTCGCTCGTAGAAGTTGATCAACTGCCAATAATATTAATAAAATACTCAATGAATTGATATTGTAATAAATAAATAAAAATACATAAAAATGATAAAAACTCTTACCGGAAGTGGATCCTTAGCCTTGAGATATTTGTTATCCACCGTCACCTCTTTTCCATCAGACCTGTATGCCATCAACATAAAACCTCAGCAATTTTTCCTCAAGTGACAACCAAATAAGTGTCTGACCATCATCAATACAAGAGCTAAAGCATTTCCTAAGTTCCTAATACACAATGCAGATTAGTAGAGTGGATGTTGTTAAATATTAGAAACAAAATTTAGTTAAAAGATATCCTATCCTAAATTCAAATGAGCATTCTCCATCAAATAATTGAAGTCGATATGACCAACCAGAGAACATGATGATAGGTATTGTCAAAGAGAAAAATAAATAATTGAAAAAGGATAAGCCAGCTTTGCCAGAGTTGAAATTTCTGCCTTAACCTAAACTTCCTGCTCCATATCACCTCATGCATACCACATTCTTGTAATATTCTGTGTACTAGATTCCTTTAAACAATTACCTAGTATTGATACACTTTTTTAATTGATCAGAAGCCTTGATACTTAGAAGATACAAGATACTAAGCACCTTGAATAGTGATTCACTACATAAGAAAAAAAAATTATTTTATAAGAATAAAAGGTTTCTGCACCATGTTTTAGTCAAACGAGAAAAATATAATGAGATAACACACCTGAGTAGATAAACTCAAAAAAACAAGTACCTCATGCTCAGCTAGAGCTGAATGATACTTGCGCTTAACTTGCATGCACGCCCGTAGTGTAAAATCAACTACAATTTTATATGCTAGTTTAAATTATTTTTCTTTAAGTCAAGGAAGTGAAGAAATTAAAAGTAAGATGGCAATAGAAAGTCCTTTTCAAATTAAAAAAGGATGAATATAATACTATATTGATAAGCAGGTAGGTCCACATAAGTAGGATGGATTTTCTCAGGACTTGCTATAACGTACCTAAGAGACATTAAGTTATATTTGACATATTAAGCTCAGTAGGAAAGATCAAATAGCAAGTACTCCCTCCGTCCCAATTTATATGTCCTACTTTCCACTTTGGTTTGTCCCATTTTGATTGTCCTACTTTTTTAGTATACCCTCTATCCAAAAAAGAATGATTAAAACACCTAAAACACACAATTTAAGAAAAAATACTTTTGATGAGAGAAAAATTTTGAGCCATACAAATTTTGAATATTCCCATAAATTTTTTCTTCTTTAAACACACGCCACATATTTTTACTAAAATATGTGCCGAAATCATTCATTTGGGGACATCAAAAAGGATACCTAACCTCATTCTTTTTGGGATAGAGAGAGTACTACTTTTAGTTTATTCTTTCCAACATTGCCCGTCTTTAATTAACTCATGTTTCTCATTGAAAACTTGAAACACACATTGAAAACATAACAAATTCAATTTAACTTAATTCTCTCTCTAATATCTCTCTCCTCTACCTTGAATATTTACCTACTAACATTGTTAACTGTGTTACTTTCATTCTATTGAATAAATTAATGTTGAAAATAAAAAATTATTTAGGTAGGAGAGAAGGGGGAGCAATTTAAATGTAAGAATTAATAGAGCAAAAAGGTTAAACTAGTAAAAATATATGTTCTCTTAATGGATGTATATTTTGTAATTAGGACATATAATATGGGACGGTGGGAGTAATTTTTTAATACAAAAGTGTGGGAGTTGGTGTTGGACGACAAACCTCAAAGCCGTAAACGTTACCGAGATGTCCTGCCCATCATTTGACGCAAAACCTATAGGCCTGATGATCTTGGTGATGTAAAGCGTATTATTAATCTTATCAGAACCATTCTTGTAAACAACAGATTGATGCCTTTGCAGTCCAGAACGAGTGGTTTTTGTCGTTACATCTTCCACAGCATAATTTGTCACACATACAGTTTCGTCTTGCTTAAACCTCTTCACAGAAGCAGGCTTCCTCCTTCTAGCTGGGACCCGGCGACCAGCCTGAACTGGCTCCTCTCCATCGACTCTTGACTGCCCATTTTCCTGGATATCCACATTTTCCTCATTGGTAACTACTGCACCATTAGATTCACTGAAGTTCACATATTCTTGATTTTGCTCTTTCCCTTTTACAACTTCTTGTGGAGGAATAACAACAGATCCATTTTCATTTCTTTGCTCAGATGTTTCACCATTACTTTGAGGACTCTCATAAGGAGGAGAAGGAATGAAGAAAGGTTCCTCTATAAACTTGACCTTCCCAGATGTAGCAAAACTATGTGGCTTCTTCTTTGCTTGAGGGGTAGGACCCACAGTCTTACGCTTACGTTTGCGTGATGACCTATGCTTCCCCGATGATCTTCAAATTTTGAAATCAATGAAAAGCTCGTCACTAAGAAGGTAATGATAAACAACTTAAAACATCTTTGTTTAACCCTATACTCAGAAAATAAACATAGGTAGAAGGTAACCTCTCCTCAAATGCATCAACAACATCTGAACATGACAACAGATTCTCATAGGGTTCCCAAGTATTGGCAGACTCTGGCCAGCCACGCCTTTAACAAAGAACATACTTCTTAAGATCAGAATGAACAACACTACAAAGACATCAATATAGTTAAATATAGGAAGCATTCTCCTTGAAGTTAACTCATGACATACAATATAGAAGGGAAATTATTTATTACTCCCTTTGTTCCATAAAAGGAGTCCCTTTGGCAAAATTTGTGAATATTAAGGATAAATTTTCTTTCCATATTTATCCCTAAAATAGTTAATGTTTAGTTAGTGGAGACAACATGATAATGTAAATTACAATAGTGAAAATGAAGACACTGTGTCATTTTGAACTATCATCAACAAAAAAATGAAAATTGACACATGGGACTCTTTTTCTAGAACAAGAGGGCATAAGGAAAATGCTATAACCCTATAACTTGCGAAGAAAAGTTTTGAGTAGGGAGAGCTAGAAGCATTAAAATAAGATAACCTACAGAGTGAGATTAGGGGACATACCATTTGATGAGATACTGGACTTGACCCTTTAGTTTGCAGCATTTGTCATTGCCAAACCCAGAAGATGAAGAAATCCAAAATATTAGGGGGGAATATAAAATAAGCAAAATGCTAGACAAATAAAGCAATGAACTTTTTCTTAACAAAAATTACTACTCTTTTTCCAAAATTAGAAATATTTATCACTTTTCCTTTCTATCCAAAATTAGAGATATATTTTCAATTTTAAACATAACATGTAATTACTAATATAGTCTAACTATACACCCCCTAACTACAACATTCTTAATTAACCTTTACACATGTCTGTAAAAATGAAGTTTTTCTTGAAAAGTTGTTATTTTCATAAGGGAAAAGGTAGAAACACTATGTATCTTACGGGATAAATCACAGTGAAAATTACATTATATTATAACACAAAATAAAATTATTTTACAGAAAATAAAAAAATAAAGTAACCAAATCGTTATTTTGCTTAAAATGTTAATATAATAATATATATTATAATGTATCTATCTTGTTACTATTTTAAAAATATATCTCTAATTTTAAAACAGACAATATCGTAAATAGTTACCATATTCTAACCATATTAACTAATATTATGACATTACTGCAACATCTTAACTAAACTTACCAAAATATTTGTAAAATAATTAAGTCTTTCTTGAAAAGATTTCATATTTAGAAATATATCTCTAGTTTTACAACATAGTATTAACTATCAAAAAAGAGGAGATATAGAGAGACCTTCCGAACCCTTCTCCTGCGCACAGCTTCAATCTCATAAAACCCTTCAGCAAGCTTGGGCCTTTCTTCCGCTGCAGCCTCCAAATCCCCAAATTGCTCCTCAAAACCCTCCTCCTCTTCTTGCTCAAACTCATTCTCGAGCTCCCTCTCCTCCTCCTCCGCCGCCGCCGGCGGCGGATCAACAGCGTCTCCGTTCATTTCCTCAGAGCTACTACCACCCACGACGCCGTTTGTGTTCTTTCTCCCTCCTTTCATGACTACTTCTCTCTCTAGAAGTCTTGGTTACTTTCTCTATCGACTTTTTAGCTTGGATGTGTAGTCTCTCTCTCACTCCGACTGATTGGTGACTTTATTTTGGTACAGTTATGAAATTTTTAGATAATTTCAAATTTTCCCAGGCGAAATTTTGAAAACAGTAAGACCCGGTTGACATGCTACTGGTCCAGCTCCACTTGGGCTGATCCAACTCCTCCCTATATTTCGGTATTTCCTCATAAAGTTTGTTTAATTCTTAAATATTCTTTTATTTTAAAGAAATTGACTTTTTTTTTTAAAAAAAAAAAACAACAAGGAATTGATATTTAATTATTTATTCCAAAACCCATTTTCGATACTACATGAAAGGCAATGTCTAATCCTTTTATTCTTTTCTTAAAGCATATGTTTCTCTTTTAAGACATTCTTCCCAACTCAATAAATTATAATTTGTAGTTTAAATTTAAATTTAAATTTAAATTTGTAAACACAACTTAGATTTAGTCTATAATCTCCAAAGGTAACCATCAAATGAGTACAATATTTTTCTAATTTTTTAAATTGTTACTAAGGTAGGTGAGAGGCCTATTATTCAAAAAATAAATTATTATTTTTTAAAAGTGAATAATTTGAATTTAGCCATGATACGTGAATAATTCTTTTTTCTTGGTATAACTTATAAAAATCAAGTTTACTGTTTGAATTCACCACATCAAAAACATGAAATTAAATTTTTGATTGGAACTCAATTTTTTAAGCGTATCAATTTTTTAAGCATATATTATTATCAAACATAAATTTTTGTTTTTATAATTTCTGAAAGTTGTATAAATTGACTATAAAACAAACGGGAAAGTGTTTAAGTAATATGACACATTTTTTTGTGTCATATTATTAATTTTAATATGTCATAAATTAATTCTTCAGATGTCCAAAATGCGATTGTATTAAAAAAAATGGAGTATTTAAAATAGAAAAAAAAAAAAAAAGAGTATAATATTATTTGGTGTC
Source organism: Pittosporum tobira (assembly GCA_032359685.1). NCBI lineage: Eukaryota > Viridiplantae > Streptophyta > Magnoliopsida > Apiales > Pittosporaceae > Pittosporum > Pittosporum tobira. The sequence continues at coordinate 22,020 of JAUMHB010088809.1, forward strand.
TCAAATAAGATGATCAATACAAATGTGGATACGTGTAGGCATTGAATGCAAACTTCTGAACTATATTTACGGCTATAAAAAGAAATTTTCATCAAAAGTCGAAGTGCCAAATGATTAAATGAAAAGTAGCACTCTGAAAGTTACCGGTCGGCGACTTTTTAGAAGTTCAAGAGTTGCACCGAAAAAAAAAAAATAATAAATAAAATGACAGCTTTTAAATATAACTTTTTATTACAATTTTTTGAATAAGAAGAAAATATTTTTGATAATATTATGAAATAAATATTATAATATTTTATAATATTAAATTAGAAATATAAATCTAATTTTATAATATACTAGAAAAACAATCATATTAAATTTTGGAACGGAAGTTGTATGGTTATTTTAAAACTAGAGATGATAATTCATTTTTATTATGATTAAAAGATAGAGATAAGTTTCAATTCTAATGCCATAAAATACCATGACATTCATAATTTATCATTTTATTATAAATATTTTACACCACTTTTAAAAAAATTATTTTGAAATATTTTTTTTTTGATGTAAAAATTATAATTAATCGTCTATTTTTAAAAGTCGTACTCTTTTAAAGTCTAATTATAGAACAGAGAAAGTATTATTTATACTCACTCACTTACTCACTCTATATCATTTTATTTGTGTTAATTTTTCTTTTGATTTTTTTTTTAATTTAATTGTCATTTTCCTTCAATGTACTGTTTTTGTCACATTTTTTCAATTATACTTATATTTAATTAGCCAATTCTTTTTGTTGCAATATTAATACATTAAAAAATAAAACCC